>JBBNEX010000329.1:0-34297 GCA_038021265.1 Cyprinella venusta
GCGCGCAAAAATGGAGGCTCTAGACCCTTCCAGAGCCGAGATATCGGATGTCAAAGTTTTGACCTGAAAAAAAAAACATAAGGGGTAACACTGTCGTTTTTGGCCGAAATTTTGACCCCCTCCGATCTTCTTGAAACTCTGGATTCTGACAGAGGGCCAAGAGACTTCGACCAGCGCGCAAAAATGGAGGCTCTAGACCCTTCCAGAGCCGAGATATCGGATGTCAAAGTTTTGACCTGAAAAAAAAAACATAAGGGGTAACACTGTAGTTTTTGGCCGAAATTTTGACCCCCTCCGATCTTCTTGAAACTCTGGATTCTGACAGAGGGCCAAGAGACTTCGACCAGCGCGCAAAAATGGAGGCTCTAGACCCTTCCAGAGCCGAGATATCGGATGTCAAAGTTTTGACCTGAAAAAAAAAACATAAGGGGTAACACTGTAGTTTTTGGCCGAAATTTGACCCCCTCCGATCTTCTTGAAACTCTGGATTCTGACAGAGGGCCACGAGACTTCGACCAGCGCGCAAAAATGGAGGCTCTAGACCCTTCCAGAGCCGAGATATCGGATGTCAAAGTTTTGACCTGAAAAAAAAACATAAGGGGTAACACTGTCGTTTTTGGCCGAAATAGGGTGGGACTTATGTTTTTTGGAGGTGGGATTAGGGTTAGGGTTAGGCTTTTGGGTAGACAACGCCTCCCCCCAAATTAGGGTTTTGGGTTAGGGTTAGGGTTAGGGTTAGGGTTAGGGTTAGGGTTAGGGTTAGGGTTAGGGTTAGGGTTAGGGTTAGGGTTAGGGTTAGGGTTAGGGTTAGGGTTAGGGTTAGGGTTAGGGTTAGGGTTAGGGTTAGGGTTAGGGTTAGGGTTAGGTATAGGGGTAAAAACGAATCTGTCACCCCCTAGTTTTGTCACCCCCCCCATATCTCGATTTCTATAGGTCCTAGAGAGCTGAAACTCCGCCCATATACTAATTAGGGGGCGGGGAGTCGGTTGCACTTGGTTTGGGAGCTCTAGCGCCACCAGGGGCCGAGATATGGTACTGCACTTGTTGGTATTCATGTGGGCGGGACTTGTTGTTTTTGGGGGTGGGTCTTTAGTTGTGAGTGGGGGTGTGACTTGTGCTTTCAAGGGGTGTGACTTGTGTTTTTTTGGGGTTAGGGTTAGGCTTTTTAGGGGTTAGGGTTAGGGTTAGGGTTAGGGTTAGGGTTAGGGTTAGGGTTAGGGTTAGGGTTAGGGTTAGGGTTAGGTATAGGGATAAAAACGAATCTGTCACCCCCTAGTTTTGTCACCCCCCCCATATCTCGATTTCTATAGGTGCTAGAGAGCTGAAACTCCGCCCATATACTAATTAGGGGGCGGGGAGTCGATTGCAATAGGTTTGGGAGCTCTAGCGCCACCAGGCGCCAAGATACAGTATTGCACCCCCCTTATTTTTGTACCTAGAGAGTTGAAACTCCGCCCATATACTAATTCGAGGGCGGGGAGTCAATTGCACTTAATTTGGGAGCTCTAGCGCCACCAGGCGCCAAGATACAGTATTGCACCCCCCACTTATTTTGGTACCTATAGAGCCTAGAGAGCTGAAACTCCGCCCATATACTAATTGGAGGGCGGGGAGTCGATTGCACTTGGTTTGGGAGCCCTAGCGCCACCAGGCGCCAAGATACAGTATTGCACCCCCACTTATTTTGGTACCTATAGAGCCTAGAGAGCTGAAACTCCGCCCATATACTAATTGGAGGGCGGGGAGTCGATTGCACTTGGTTTGGGAGCTCTAGCGCCACCAGGCGCCAAGATACAGTATTGCACCCCCCACTTATTTATACAGCCTAGAGAGCTGAAACTCCGCCCATATACTAATTGGAGGGCGGGGAGTCGATTGCACTTGGTTTGGGAGCTCTAGCGCCACCAGGCACCAAGATACAGTATTGTACCCCCCACTTATTTTGGTACCTATAGAGCCTGTCGTTTTTGGCCGAAATTTTGACCCCCTCCGATTTTCTTGAAACTCTGGATTCTGACAGAGGGCAACGAGACTTCAACCAGCGCGCAAAAATGGAGGCTCTAGACCCTTCCAGAGCCGAGATATCGGATGTCAAAATTTTGACCCGAAAAAAAACATATAAGGGGTAACACTGTCGTTTTTTGCCGAAATTTTGACCCCCTCCGATCTTCTTGAAACTCTGGATTCTGACAGAGGGCCACGAGACTTCAACCAGCGCGCAAAAATGGAGGCTCTAAACCCTTCCAGAGCCGAGATATCGGATGTCAAAGTTTTGACCTGAAAAAAAAAAACATAAGGGGTAACACTGTCGTTTTTGGCCGAAATTTTGACCCCCTCCGATCTTCTTGAAACTCTGGATTCTGACAGAGGGCCACGAGACTTCGACCAGCGCGCAAAAATGGAGGCTCTAGACCCTTCCAGTGCCGTGATATCGGATGTCAAAGTTTTGACCCGAAAAAAAAACATAAGGGGTAACACTGTCATTTTTGGCCGAAATTTTGACCCCCTCCGATCTTCTTGAAACTCTGGATTCTGACAGAGGGCCACGAGACTTCGACCAGCGCGCAAAAATGGAGGCTCTAGACCCTTCCAGAGCCGAGATATCGGATGTCAAAGTTTTGACCTGAAAAAAAAAACATAAGGGGTAACACTGTCGTTTTTGGCCGAAATTTTGACCCCCTCCGATCTTCTTGAAACTCTGGATTCTGACAGAGGGCCACGAGACTTCGACCAGCGCGCAAAAATGGAGGCTCTAGACCCTTCCAGAGCCGAGATATCGGATGTCAAAGTTTTGACCTGAAAAAAAAACATAAGGGGTAACACTGTCGTTTTTGGCCGAAATTTTGACCCCCTCCGATCTTCTTGAAACTCTGGATTCTGACAGAGGGCCACGAGACTTCGACCAGCGCGCAAAAATGGAGGCTCTAGACCCTTCCAGAGCCGAGATATAGGATGTCAAAGTTTTGACCTGAAAAAAAACATAAGGGGTAACACTGTCGATTTTGGCCGAAATTTTGACCCCCTCCGATCTTCTTGAAACTCTGGATTCTGACAGAGGGCCACGAGACTTCGACCAGCGCGCAAAAATGGAGGCTCTAAACCCTTCCAGAGCCGAGATATAGGATGTCAAAGTTTTGACCTGAAAAAAAAACATAAGGGGTAACACTGTCGTTTTTGGCCGAAATTTTGACCCCCTCCGATCTTCTTGAAACTCTGGATTCTGACAGCGGGCCACGAGACTTCGACCAGCGCGCAAAAATGGAGGCTCTAGACCCTTCCAGAGCCGAGATATCGGATGTCAAACTTTTGACCTGAAAAAAAAACATAAGAGGTAACACTGTCGTTTTTGGCCGAAATTTTGACCCCCCTCCGATCTTCTTGAAACTCTGGATTCTGACAGAGGGCCACGAGACTTCGACCAGCGCGCAAAAATGGAGGCTCTAGACCCTTCCAGAGCCGAGATATCGGATGTCAAAGTTTTGACCTGAAAAAAAAACATAAGGGGTAACACTGTCGTTTTTGGCCGAAATTTTAACCCCCTCCGATCTTCTTGAAACTCTGGATTCTGACAGAGGGCCACGAGACTTCGACCAGCGCGCAAAAATGGAGGCTCTAGACCCTTCCAGAGCCGAGATATCGGATGTCAAAGTTTTGACCTGCAAAAAAAAACATAAGGGGTAACACTGTCGTTTTTGGCCGAAATTTTGACCCCCTCGGATCTTCTTGAAACTCTGGATTCTGACAGAGGGCCACGAGACTTCGACCAGCGCGCAAAAATGGAGGCTCTAGACCCTTCCAGAGCCGAGATATCGGATGTCAAAGTTTTGACCTGAAAAAAAACATAAGGGGTAACACTGTCGTTTTTGGCCGAAATTTTGACCCCCTCTGATCTTCTTGAAACTCTGGATTCTGACAGAGGGCCACGAGACTTCGACCAGCGCGCAAAAATGGAGGCTCTAGACCCTTCCAGAGCCGAGATATCGGATGTCAAAGTTTTGACCTGAAAAAAAAAACATAAGGGGTAACACTGTCGTTTTTGGCCAAAATTTTGACCCCCTCCGATCTTCTTGAAACTCTGGATTCTGACAGAGGGCCACGAGACTTCGACTAGCGCGCAAAAATGGAGGCTCTAGACCCTTCCAGAGCCGAGATATCGGATGTCAAAGTTTTGACCTGAAAAAAAAACATAAGGGGTAACACTGTCGTTTTTGGCCGAAATTTTGACCCCCCTCCGATCTTCTTGAAACTCTGGATTCTGACAGAGGGCCACGAGACTTCGACCAGCGCGCAAAAATGGAGGCTCTAGACCCTTCCAGAGCCGAGATATCGGATGTCAAAGTTTTGACCTGAAAAAAAAAAACATAAGGGGTAACACTGTCGTTTTTGGCCGAAATTTTGACCCCCTCCGATCTTCTTGAAACTCTGGATTCTGACAGAGGGCCACGAGACTTCGACCAGCGCGCAAAAATGGAGGCTCTAGACCCTTCCAGAGCCGAGATATCGGATGTCAAAGTTTTGACCTGAAAAAAAAAAACATAAGGGGTAACACTGTCGTTTTTGGCCGAAATTTTGACCCCCTCCGATCTTCTTGAAACTCTGGATTCTGACAGAGGGCCACGAGACTTCGACCAGCGCACAAAAATGGAGGCTCTAGACCCTTCCAGAGCCGAGATATCGGATGTCAAAGTTTTGACCTGAAAAAAAAAACATAAGGGGTAACACTGTCGTTTTTGGCCGAAATTTTGACCCCCTCCGATCTTCTTGAAACTCTGGATTCTGACAGAGGGCCACGAGACTTCGACCAGCGCGCAAAAATGGAGGCTCTAGACCCTTCCATTAGGGTTAGGGTTAGGGTTAGGGTTAGGGTTAGGGTTAGGGTTAGGGTTAGGGTTAGGGTTAGGGTTAGGGTTAGGGTTAGGTTAGGGTTAGGGTTAGGGTTAGGGTTAGGGTTAGGGTTAGGGTTAGGGTTAGGGTTAGGGTTAGGGTTAGGGTTAGGGTTAGGGTTAGGGTTAGGTATAGGGATAAAAACGAATCTGTCACCCCCTAGTTTTGTCACCCCCCCCATATCTCGATTTCTATAGGTGCTAGAGAGCTGAAACTCCGCCCATATACTAATTAGGGGGCGGGGAGTCGATTGCAATAGGTTTGGGAGCTCTAGCGCCACCAGGCGCCAAGATACAGTATTGCACCCCCCTTATTTTTGTACCTAGAGAGTTGAAACTCCGCCCATATACTAATTCGAGGGCGGGGAGTCAATTGCACTTAATTTGGGAGCTCTAGCGCCACCAGGCGCCAAGATACAGTATTGCACCCCCCACTTATTTTGGTACCTATAGAGCCTAGAGAGCTGAAACTCCGCCCATATACTAATTGGAGGGCGGGGAGTCGATTGCACTTGGTTTGGGAGCCCTAGCGCCACCAGGCGCCAAGATACAGTATTGCACCCCCACTTATTTTGGTACCTATAGAGCCTAGAGAGCTGAAACTCCGCCCATATACTAATTGGAGGGCGGGGAGTCGATTGCACTTGGTTTGGGAGCTCTAGCGCCACCAGGCGCCAAGATACAGTATTGCACCCCCCACTTATTTTGGTACCTATACAGCCTAGAGAGCTGAAACTCCGCCCATATACTAATTGGAGGGCGGGGAGTCGATTGCACTTGGTTTGGGAGCTCTAGCGCCACCAGGCACCAAGATACAGTATTGTACCCCCCACTTATTTTGGTACCTATAGAGCCTGTCGTTTTTGGCCGAAATTTTGACCCCCTCCGATTTTCTTGAAACTCTGGATTCTGACAGAGGGCAACGAGACTTCAACCAGCGCGCAAAAATGGAGGCTCTAGACCCTTCCAGAGCCGAGATATCGGATGTCAAAATTTTGACCCGAAAAAAAACATAAGGGGTAACACTGTCGTTTTTTGCCGAAATTTTGACCCCCTCCGATCTTCTTGAAACTCTGGATTCTGACAGAGGGCCACGAGACTTCAACCAGCGCGCAAAAATGGAGGCTCTAAACCCTTCCAGAGCCGAGATATCGGATGTCAAAGTTTTGACCTGAAAAAAAAAAACATAAGGGGTAACACTGTCGTTTTTGGCCGAAATTTTGACCCCCTCCGATCTTCTTGAAACTCTGGATTCTGACAGAGGGCCACGAGACTTCGACCAGCGCGCAAAAATGGAGGCTCTAGACCCTTCCAGTGCCGTGATATCGGATGTCAAAGTTTTGACCCGAAAAAAAAACATAAGGGGTAACACTGTCATTTTTGGCCGAAATTTTGACCCCCTCCGATCTTCTTGAAACTCTGGATTCTGACAGAGGGCCACGAGACTTCGACCAGCGCGCAAAAATGGAGGCTCTAGACCCTTCCAGAGCCGAGATATCGGATGTCAAAGTTTTGACCTGAAAAAAAAAACATAAGGGGTAACACTGTCGTTTTTGGCCGAAATTTTGACCCCCTCCGATCTTCTTGAAACTCTGGATTCTGACAGAGGGCCACGAGACTTCGACCAGCGCGCAAAAATGGAGGCTCTAGACCCTTCCAGAGCCGAGATATCGGATGTCAAAGTTTTGACCTGAAAAAAAAACATAAGGGGTAACACTGTCGTTTTTGGCCGAAATTTTGACCCCCTCCGATCTTCTTGAAACTCTGGATTCTGACAGAGGGCCACGAGACTTCGACCAGCGCGCAAAAATGGAGGCTCTAGACCCTTCCAGAGCCGAGATATAGGATGTCAAAGTTTTGACCTGAAAAAAAACATAAGGGGTAACACTGTCGATTTTGGCCGAAATTTTGACCCCCTCCGATCTTCTTGAAACTCTGGATTCTGACAGAGGGCCACGAGACTTCGACCAGCGCGCAAAAATGGAGGCTCTAAACCCTTCCAGAGCCGAGATATAGGATGTCAAAGTTTTGACCTGAAAAAAAAACATAAGGGGTAACACTGTCGTTTTTGGCCGAAATTTTGACCCCCTCCGATCTTCTTGAAACTCTGGATTCTGACAGCGGGCCACGAGACTTCGACCAGCGCGCAAAAATGGAGGCTCTAGACCCTTCCAGAGCCGAGATATCGGATGTCAAACTTTTGACCTGAAAAAAAAACATAAGAGGTAACACTGTCGTTTTTGGCCGAAATTTTGACCCCCTCCGATCTTCTTGAAACTCTGGATTCTGACAGAGGGCCACGAGACTTCGACCAGCGCGCAAAAATGGAGGCTCTAGACCCTTCCAGAGCCGAGATATCGGATGTCAAAGTTTTGACCTGAAAAAAAACATAAGGGGTAACACTGTCGTTTTTGGCCGAAATTTTAACCCCCTCCGATCTTCTTGAAACTCTGGATTCTGACAGAGGGCCACGAGACTTCGACCAGCGCGCAAAAATGGAGGCTCTAGACCCTTCCAGAGCCGAGATATCGGATGTCAAAGTTTTGACCTGCAAAAAAAACATAAGGGGTAACACTGTCGTTTTTGGCCGAAATTTTGACCCCCTCGGATCTTCTTGAAACTCTGGATTCTGACAGAGGGCCACGAGACTTCGACCAGCGCGCAAAAATGGAGGCTCTAGACCCTTCCAGAGCCGAGATATCGGATGTCAAAGTTTTGACCTGAAAAAAAACATAAGGGGTAACACTGTCGTTTTTGGCCGAAATTTTGACCCCCTCTGATCTTCTTGAAACTCTGGATTCTGACAGAGGGCCACGAGACTTCGACCAGCGCGCAAAAATGGAGGCTCTAGACCCTTCCAGAGCCGAGATATCGGATGTCAAAGTTTTGACCTGAAAAAAAAAACATAAGGGGTAACACTGTCGTTTTTGGCCAAAATTTTGACCCCCTCCGATCTTCTTGAAACTCTGGATTCTGACAGAGGGCCACGAGACTTCGACTAGCGCGCAAAAATGGAGGCTCTAGACCCTTCCAGAGCCGAGATATCGGATGTCAAAGTTTTGACCTGAAAAAAAAACATAAGGGGTAACACTGTCGTTTTTGGCCGAAATTTTGACCCCCTCCGATCTTCTTGAAACTCTGGATTCTGACAGAGGGCCACGAGACTTCGACCAGCGCGCAAAAATGGAGGCTCTAGACCCTTCCAGAGCCGAGATATCGGATGTCAAAGTTTTGACCTGAAAAAAAAAACATAAGGGGTAACACTGTCGTTTTTGGCCGAAATTTTGACCCCCTCCGATCTTCTTGAAACTCTGGATTCTGACAGAGGGCCACGAGACTTCGACCAGCGCGCAAAAATGGAGGCTCTAGACCCTTCCAGAGCCGAGATATCGGATGTCAAAGTTTTGACCTGAAAAAAAAAAACATAAGGGGTAACACTGTCGTTTTTGGCCGAAATTTTGACCCCCTCCGATCTTCTTGAAACTCTGGATTCTGACAGAGGGCCACGAGACTTCGACCAGCGCACAAAAATGGAGGCTCTAGACCCTTCCAGAGCCGAGATATCGGATGTCAAAGTTTTGACCTGAAAAAAAAAACATAAGGGGTAACACTGTCGTTTTTGGCCGAAATTTTGACCCCCTCCGATCTTCTTGAAACTCTGGATTCTGACAGAGGGCCACGAGACTTCGACCAGCGCGCAAAAATGGAGGCTCTAGACCCTTCCATTAGGGTTAGGGTTAGGGTTAGGGTTAGGGTTAGGGTTAGGGTTAGGGTTAGGGTTAGGGTTAGGGTTAGGGTTAGGGTTAGGGTTAGGTTAGGGTTAGGGTTAGGGTTAGGGTTAGGGTTAGGGTTAGGGTTAGGGTTAGGGTTAGGGTTAGGGTTAGGGTTAGGTATAGGGGTAAAAACGAATCTGTCACCCCCTAGTTTTGTCACCCCCCCCATATCTCGATTTCTATAGGTCCTAGAGAGCTGAAACTCCGCCCATATACTAATTAGGGGGCGGGGAGTCGGTTGCACTTGGTTTGGGAGCTCTAGCGCCACCAGGGGCCGAGATATGGTACTGCACTTGTTGGTATTCATGTGGGCGGGACTTGTTGTTTTTGGGGGTGGGTCTTTAGTTGTGAGTGGGGGTGTGACTTGTGCTTTCAAGGGGTGTGACTTGTGTTTTTTTGGGGTTAGGGTTAGGCTTTTTAGGGGTTAGGGTTAGGGTTAGGGTTAGGGTTAGGGTTAGGGTTAGGGTTAGGGTTAGGGTTAGGGTTAGGGTTAGGTATAGGGATAAAAACGAATCTGTCACCCCCTAGTTTTGTCACCCCCCCCATATCTCGATTTCTATAGGTGCTAGAGAGCTGAAACTCCGCCCATATACTAATTAGGGGGCGGGGAGTCGATTGCAATAGGTTTGGGAGCTCTAGCGCCACCAGGCGCCAAGATACAGTATTGCACCCCCCTTATTTTTGTACCTAGAGAGTTGAAACTCCGCCCATATACTAATTCGAGGGCGGGGAGTCAATTGCACTTAATTTGGGAGCTCTAGCGCCACCAGGCGCCAAGATACAGTATTGCACCCCCCACTTATTTTGGTACCTATAGAGCCTAGAGAGCTGAAACTCCGCCCATATACTAATTGGAGGGCGGGGAGTCGATTGCACTTGGTTTGGGAGCCCTAGCGCCACCAGGCGCCAAGATACAGTATTGCACCCCCACTTATTTTGGTACCTATAGAGCCTAGAGAGCTGAAACTCCGCCCATATACTAATTGGAGGGCGGGGAGTCGATTGCACTTGGTTTGGGAGCTCTAGCGCCACCAGGCGCCAAGATACAGTATTGCACCCCCCACTTATTTTGGTACCTATACAGCCTAGAGAGCTGAAACTCCGCCCATATACTAATTGGAGGGCGGGGAGTCGATTGCACTTGGTTTGGGAGCTCTAGCGCCACCAGGCACCAAGATACAGTATTGTACCCCCCACTTATTTTGGTACCTATAGAGCCTGTCGTTTTTGGCCGAAATTTTGACCCCCTCCGATTTTCTTGAAACTCTGGATTAGGGTTAGGGTTAGGGTTAGGGTTAGGGTTAGGGTTAGGGTTAGGGTTAGGGTTAGGGTTAGGGTTAGGGTTAGGGTTAGGGTTAGGGTTAGGGTTAGGGTTAGGGTTAGGGTTAGGGTTAGGGTTAGGGTTAGGGTTAGGGTTAGGGTTAGGGTTAGGGTTAGGGTTAGGGTTAGGGTTAGGGTTTGGGTTAGAGTTAGGGTTAGGGTTAGGGTTAGGGTTAGGGTTTAGGGTTAGGGTTAGGGTTAGGGTTAGGGTTAGGGTTAGGGTTAGGGTTAGGGTTAGGGTTAGGGTTAGGGTTAGGGTTAGGGTTAGGGTTAGGGTTAGGGTTAGGGTTAGGGTTAGGTATAGGGATAAAAACGAATCTGTCACCCCCTAGTTTTGTCACCCCCCCCATATCTCGATTTCTATAGGTGCTAGAGAGCTGAAACTCCGCCCATATACTAATTAGGGGGCGGGGAGTCGATTGCAATAGGTTTGGGAGCTCTAGCGCCACCAGGCGCCAAGATACAGTATTGCACCCCCCTTATTTTTGTACCTAGAGAGTTGAAACTCCGCCCATATACTAATTCGAGGGCGGGGAGTCAATTGCACTTAATTTGGGAGCTCTAGCGCCACCAGGCGCCAAGATACAGTATTGCACCCCCCACTTATTTTGGTACCTATAGAGCCTAGAGAGCTGAAACTCCGCCCATATACTAATTGGAGGGCGGGGAGTCGATTGCACTTGGTTTGGGAGCCCTAGCGCCACCAGGCGCCAAGATACAGTATTGCACCCCCACTTATTTTGGTACCTATAGAGCCTAGAGAGCTGAAACTCCGCCCATATACTAATTGGAGGGCGGGGAGTCGATTGCACTTGGTTTGGGAGCTCTAGCGCCACCAGGCGCCAAGATACAGTATTGCACCCCCCACTTATTTTGGTACCTATACAGCCTAGAGAGCTGAAACTCCGCCCATATACTAATTGGAGGGCGGGGAGTCGATTGCACTTGGTTTGGGAGCTCTAGCGCCACCAGGCACCAAGATACAGTATTGTACCCCCCACTTATTTTGGTACCTATAGAGCCTGTCGTTTTTGGCCGAAATTTTGACCCCCTCCGATTTTCTTGAAACTCTGGATTCTGACAGAGGGCAACGAGACTTCAACCAGCGCGCAAAAATGGAGGCTCTAGACCCTTCCAGAGCCGAGATATCGGATGTCAAAATTTTGACCCGAAAAAAAACATAAGGGGTAACACTGTCGTTTTTTGCCGAAATTTTGACCCCCTCCGATCTTCTTGAAACTCTGGATTCTGACAGAGGGCCACGAGACTTCAACCAGCGCGCAAAAATGGAGGCTCTAAACCCTTCCAGAGCCGAGATATCGGATGTCAAAGTTTTGACCTGAAAAAAAAAAACATAAGGGGTAACACTGTCGTTTTTGGCCGAAATTTTGACCCCCTCCGATCTTCTTGAAACTCTGGATTCTGACAGAGGGCCACGAGACTTCGACCAGCGCGCAAAAATGGAGGCTCTAGACCCTTCCAGTGCCGTGATATCGGATGTCAAAGTTTTGACCCGAAAAAAAAACATAAGGGGTAACACTGTCATTTTTGGCCGAAATTTTGACCCCCTCCGATCTTCTTGAAACTCTGGATTCTGACAGAGGGCCACGAGACTTCGACCAGCGCGCAAAAATGGAGGCTCTAGACCCTTCCAGAGCCGAGATATCGGATGTCAAAGTTTTGACCTGAAAAAAAAAACATAAGGGGTAACACTGTCGTTTTTGGCCGAAATTTTGACCCCCTCCGATCTTCTTGAAACTCTGGATTCTGACAGAGGGCCACGAGACTTCGACCAGCGCGCAAAAATGGAGGCTCTAGACCCTTCCAGAGCCGAGATATCGGATGTCAAAGTTTTGACCTGAAAAAAAAACATAAGGGGTAACACTGTCGTTTTTGGCCGAAATTTTGACCCCCTCCGATCTTCTTGAAACTCTGGATTCTGACAGAGGGCCACGAGACTTCGACCAGCGCGCAAAAATGGAGGCTCTAGACCCTTCCAGAGCCGAGATATAGGATGTCAAAGTTTTGACCTGAAAAAAAACATAAGGGGTAACACTGTCGATTTTGGCCGAAATTTTGACCCCCTCCGATCTTCTTGAAACTCTGGATTCTGACAGAGGGCCACGAGACTTCGACCAGCGCGCAAAAATGGAGGCTCTAAACCCTTCCAGAGCCGAGATATAGGATGTCAAAGTTTTGACCTGAAAAAAAAACATAAGGGGTAACACTGTCGTTTTTGGCCGAAATTTTGACCCCCTCCGATCTTCTTGAAACTCTGGATTCTGACAGCGGGCCACGAGACTTCGACCAGCGCGCAAAAATGGAGGCTCTAGACCCTTCCAGAGCCGAGATATCGGATGTCAAACTTTTGACCTGAAAAAAAAACATAAGAGGTAACACTGTCGTTTTTGGCCGAAATTTTGACCCCCTCCGATCTTCTTGAAACTCTGGATTCTGACAGAGGGCCACGAGACTTCGACCAGCGCGCAAAAATGGAGGCTCTAGACCCTTCCAGAGCCGAGATATCGGATGTCAAAGTTTTGACCTGAAAAAAAACATAAGGGGTAACACTGTCGTTTTTGGCCGAAATTTTAACCCCCTCCGATCTTCTTGAAACTCTGGATTCTGACAGAGGGCCACGAGACTTCGACCAGCGCGCAAAAATGGAGGCTCTAGACCCTTCCAGAGCCGAGATATCGGATGTCAAAGTTTTGACCTGCAAAAAAAACATAAGGGGTAACACTGTCGTTTTTGGCCGAAATTTTGACCCCCTCGGATCTTCTTGAAACTCTGGATTCTGACAGAGGGCCACGAGACTTCGACCAGCGCGCAAAAATGGAGGCTCTAGACCCTTCCAGAGCCGAGATATCGGATGTCAAAGTTTTGACCTGAAAAAAAACATAAGGGGTAACACTGTCGTTTTTGGCCGAAATTTTGACCCCCTCTGATCTTCTTGAAACTCTGGATTCTGACAGAGGGCCACGAGACTTCGACCAGCGCGCAAAAATGGAGGCTCTAGACCCTTCCAGAGCCGAGATATCGGATGTCAAAGTTTTGACCTGAAAAAAAAAACATAAGGGGTAACACTGTCGTTTTTGGCCAAAATTTTGACCCCCTCCGATCTTCTTGAAACTCTGGATTCTGACAGAGGGCCACGAGACTTCGACTAGCGCGCAAAAATGGAGGCTCTAGACCCTTCCAGAGCCGAGATATCGGATGTCAAAGTTTTGACCTGAAAAAAAAACATAAGGGGTAACACTGTCGTTTTTGGCCGAAATTTTGACCCCCTCCGATCTTCTTGAAACTCTGGATTCTGACAGAGGGCCACGAGACTTCGACCAGCGCGCAAAAATGGAGGCTCTAGACCCTTCCAGAGCCGAGATATCGGATGTCAAAGTTTTGACCTGAAAAAAAAAACATAAGGGGTAACACTGTCGTTTTTGGCCGAAATTTTGACCCCCTCCGATCTTCTTGAAACTCTGGATTCTGACAGAGGGCCACGAGACTTCGACCAGCGCGCAAAAATGGAGGCTCTAGACCCTTCCAGAGCCGAGATATCGGATGTCAAAGTTTTGACCTGAAAAAAAAAAACATAAGGGGTAACACTGTCGTTTTTGGCCGAAATTTTGACCCCCTCCGATCTTCTTGAAACTCTGGATTCTGACAGAGGGCCACGAGACTTCGACCAGCGCACAAAAATGGAGGCTCTAGACCCTTCCAGAGCCGAGATATCGGATGTCAAAGTTTTGACCTGAAAAAAAAAACATAAGGGGTAACACTGTCGTTTTTGGCCGAAATTTTGACCCCCTCCGATCTTCTTGACCCTCCGATCTTCTTGAAACTCTGGATTCTGACAGAGGGCCACGAGACTTCGACCAGCGCGCAAAAATGGAGGCTCTAGACCCTTCCATTAGGGTTAGGGTTAGGGTTAGGGTTAGGGTTAGGGTTAGGGTTAGGGTTAGGGTTAGGGTTAGGGTTAGGGTTAGGGTTAGGGTTAGGTTAGGGTTAGGGTTAGGGTTAGGGTTAGGGTTAGGGTTAGGGTTAGGGTTAGGGTTAGGGTTAGGGTTAGGGTTAGGTATAGGGGTAAAAACGAATCTGTCACCCCCTAGTTTTGTCACCCCCCCCATATCTCGATTTCTATAGGTCCTAGAGAGCTGAAACTCCGCCCATATACTAATTAGGGGGCGGGGAGTCGGTTGCACTTGGTTTGGGAGCTCTAGCGCCACCAGGGGCCGAGATATGGTACTGCACTTGTTGGTATTCATGTGGGCGGGACTTGTTGTTTTTGGGGGTGGGTCTTTAGTTGTGAGTGGGGGTGTGACTTGTGCTTTCAAGGGGTGTGACTTGTGTTTTTTTGGGGTTAGGGTTAGGCTTTTTAGGGGTTAGGGTTAGGGTTAGGGTTAGGGTTAGGGTTAGGGTTAGGGTTAGGGTTAGGGTTAGGGTTAGGGTTAGGTATAGGGATAAAAACGAATCTGTCACCCCCTAGTTTTGTCACCCCCCCCATATCTCGATTTCTATAGGTGCTAGAGAGCTGAAACTCCGCCCATATACTAATTAGGGGGCGGGGAGTCGATTGCAATAGGTTTGGGAGCTCTAGCGCCACCAGGCGCCAAGATACAGTATTGCACCCCCCTTATTTTTGTACCTAGAGAGTTGAAACTCCGCCCATATACTAATTCGAGGGCGGGGAGTCAATTGCACTTAATTTGGGAGCTCTAGCGCCACCAGGCGCCAAGATACAGTATTGCACCCCCCACTTATTTTGGTACCTATAGAGCCTAGAGAGCTGAAACTCCGCCCATATACTAATTGGAGGGCGGGGAGTCGATTGCACTTGGTTTGGGAGCCCTAGCGCCACCAGGCGCCAAGATACAGTATTGCACCCCCACTTATTTTGGTACCTATAGAGCCTAGAGAGCTGAAACTCCGCCCATATACTAATTGGAGGGCGGGGAGTCGATTGCACTTGGTTTGGGAGCTCTAGCGCCACCAGGCGCCAAGATACAGTATTGCACCCCCCACTTATTTTGGTACCTATACAGCCTAGAGAGCTGAAACTCCGCCCATATACTAATTGGAGGGCGGGGAGTCGATTGCACTTGGTTTGGGAGCTCTAGCGCCACCAGGCACCAAGATACAGTATTGTACCCCCCACTTATTTTGGTACCTATAGAGCCTGTCGTTTTTGGCCGAAATTTTGACCCCCTCCGATTTTCTTGAAACTCTGGATTAGGGTTAGGGTTAGGGTTAGGGTTAGGGTTAGGGTTAGGGTTAGGGTTAGGGTTAGGGTTAGGGTTAGGGTTAGGGTTAGGGTTAGGGTTAGGGTTAGGGTTAGGGTTAGGGTTAGGGTTAGGGTTAGGGTTAGGGTTAGGGTTAGGGTTAGGGTTAGGGTTAGGGTTAGGGTTAGGGTTAGGGTTAGGGTTAGGGTTAGGGTTAGGGTTAGGGTTAGGGTTAGGGTTAGGGTTAGGGTTAGGGTTAGGGTTAGGGTTAGGGTTAGGGTTAGGGTTAGGGTTAGGGTTAGGGTTAGGGTTAGGGTTAGGGTTAGGGTTAGGGTTAGGGTTAGGGTTAGGGTTAGGGTTAGGGTTAGGGTTAGGGTTAGGGTTAGGGTTAGGGTTAGGGTTAGGGTTAGGGTTAGGGGTTAGGGTTAGGGTTAGGGTTAGGGTTAGGGTTAGGGTTAGGGTTAGGGTTAGGGTTAGGGTTAGGGTTAGGGTTAGGGTTAGGGTTAGGGTTAGGGTTAGGGTTAGGGGTTAGGGTTAGGGTTAGGGTTAGGGTTAGGGTTAGGGTTAGGGTTAGGGTTAGGGTTAGGGTTAGGGTTAGGGTTAGGGTTAGGGTTAGGGTTAGGGTTAGGGTTAGGGTTAGGGTTAGGGTTAGGGTTAGGGTTAGGGTTAGGGTTAGGGTTAGGGTTAGGGTTAGGGTTAGGGTTAGGGTTAGGGTTAGGGTTAGGGTTAGGGTTAGGGTTAGGGTTAGGGTTAGGGTTAGGTTAGGGTTAGGGTTAGGGTTAGGGTTAGGGTTAGGGTTAGGGTTAGGGTTAGGGTTAGGGTTAGGGTTAGGGTTAGGGTTAGGGTTAGGGTTAGGGTTAGGTATAGGGATAAAAACGAATCTGTCACCCCCTAGTTTTGTCACCCCCCCCATATCTCGATTTCTATAGGTGCTAGAGAGCTGAAACTCCGCCCATATACTAATTAGGGGGCGGGGAGTCGATTGCAATAGGTTTGGGAGCTCTAGCGCCACCAGGCGCCAAGATACAGTATTGCACCCCCCTTATTTTTGTACCTAGAGAGTTGAAACTCCGCCCATATACTAATTCGAGGGCGGGGAGTCAATTGCACTTAATTTGGGAGCTCTAGCGCCACCAGGCGCCAAGATACAGTATTGCACCCCCCACTTATTTTGGTACCTATAGAGCCTAGAGAGCTGAAACTCCGCCCATATACTAATTGGAGGGCGGGGAGTCGATTGCACTTGGTTTGGGAGCCCTAGCGCCACCAGGCGCCAAGATACAGTATTGCACCCCCACTTATTTTGGTACCTATAGAGCCTAGAGAGCTGAAACTCCGCCCATATACTAATTGGAGGGCGGGGAGTCGATTGCACTTGGTTTGGGAGCTCTAGCGCCACCAGGCGCCAAGATACAGTATTGCACCCCCCACTTATTTTGGTACCTATACAGCCTAGAGAGCTGAAACTCCGCCCATATACTAATTGGAGGGCGGGGAGTCGATTGCACTTGGTTTGGGAGCTCTAGCGCCACCAGGCACCAAGATACAGTATTGTACCCCCCACTTATTTTGGTACCTATAGAGCCTGTCGTTTTTGGCCGAAATTTTGACCCCCTCCGATTTTCTTGAAACTCTGGATTAGGGTTAGGGTTAGGGTTAGGGTTAGGGTTAGGGTTAGGGTTAGGGTTAGGGTTAGGGTTAGGGTTAGGGTTAGGGTTAGGGTTAGGGTTAGGGTTAGGGTTAGGGTTAGGGTTAGGGTTAGGGTTAGGGTTAGGGTTAGGGTTAGGGTTAGGGTTAGGGTTAGGGTTAGGGTTAGGGTTAGGGTTTGGGTTAGAGTTAGGGTTAGGGTTAGGGTTAGGGTTAGGGTTTAGGGTTAGGGTTAGGGTTAGGGTTAGGGTTAGGGTTAGGGTTAGGGTTAGGGTTAGGGTTAGGGTTAGGGTTAGGGTTAGGGTTAGGGTTAGGGTTAGGGTTAGGGTTAGGGTTAGGTATAGGGATAAAAACGAATCTGTCACCCCCTAGTTTTGTCACCCCCCCCATATCTCGATTTCTATAGGTGCTAGAGAGCTGAAACTCCGCCCATATACTAATTAGGGGGCGGGGAGTCGATTGCAATAGGTTTGGGAGCTCTAGCGCCACCAGGCGCCAAGATACAGTATTGCACCCCCCTTATTTTTGTACCTAGAGAGTTGAAACTCCGCCCATATACTAATTCGAGGGCGGGGAGTCAATTGCACTTAATTTGGGAGCTCTAGCGCCACCAGGCGCCAAGATACAGTATTGCACCCCCCACTTATTTTGGTACCTATAGAGCCTAGAGAGCTGAAACTCCGCCCATATACTAATTGGAGGGCGGGGAGTCGATTGCACTTGGTTTGGGAGCCCTAGCGCCACCAGGCGCCAAGATACAGTATTGCACCCCCACTTATTTTGGTACCTATAGAGCCTAGAGAGCTGAAACTCCGCCCATATACTAATTGGAGGGCGGGGAGTCGATTGCACTTGGTTTGGGAGCTCTAGCGCCACCAGGCGCCAAGATACAGTATTGCACCCCCCACTTATTTTGGTACCTATACAGCCTAGAGAGCTGAAACTCCGCCCATATACTAATTGGAGGGCGGGGAGTCGATTGCACTTGGTTTGGGAGCTCTAGCGCCACCAGGCACCAAGATACAGTATTGTACCCCCCACTTATTTTGGTACCTATAGAGCCTGTCGTTTTTGGCCGAAATTTTGACCCCCTCCGATTTTCTTGAAACTCTGGATTCTGACAGAGGGCAACGAGACTTCAACCAGCGCGCAAAAATGGAGGCTCTAGACCCTTCCAGAGCCGAGATATCGGATGTCAAAATTTTGACCCGAAAAAAAACATAAGGGGTAACACTGTCGTTTTTTGCCGAAATTTTGACCCCCTCCGATCTTCTTGAAACTCTGGATTCTGACAGAGGGCCACGAGACTTCAACCAGCGCGCAAAAATGGAGGCTCTAAACCCTTCCAGAGCCGAGATATCGGATGTCAAAGTTTTGACCTGAAAAAAAAAAACATAAGGGGTAACACTGTCGTTTTTGGCCGAAATTTTGACCCCCTCCGATCTTCTTGAAACTCTGGATTCTGACAGAGGGCCACGAGACTTCGACCAGCGCGCAAAAATGGAGGCTCTAGACCCTTCCAGTGCCGTGATATCGGATGTCAAAGTTTTGACCCGAAAAAAAAACATAAGGGGTAACACTGTCATTTTTGGCCGAAATTTTGACCCCCTCCGATCTTCTTGAAACTCTGGATTCTGACAGAGGGCCACGAGACTTCGACCAGCGCGCAAAAATGGAGGCTCTAGACCCTTCCAGAGCCGAGATATCGGATGTCAAAGTTTTGACCTGAAAAAAAAAACATAAGGGGTAACACTGTCGTTTTTGGCCGAAATTTTGACCCCCTCCGATCTTCTTGAAACTCTGGATTCTGACAGAGGGCCACGAGACTTCGACCAGCGCGCAAAAATGGAGGCTCTAGACCCTTCCAGAGCCGAGATATCGGATGTCAAAGTTTTGACCTGAAAAAAAAACATAAGGGGTAACACTGTCGTTTTTGGCCGAAATTTTGACCCCCTCCGATCTTCTTGAAACTCTGGATTCTGACAGAGGGCCACGAGACTTCGACCAGCGCGCAAAAATGGAGGCTCTAGACCCTTCCAGAGCCGAGATATAGGATGTCAAAGTTTTGACCTGAAAAAAAACATAAGGGGTAACACTGTCGATTTTGGCCGAAATTTTGACCCCCTCCGATCTTCTTGAAACTCTGGATTCTGACAGAGGGCCACGAGACTTCGACCAGCGCGCAAAAATGGAGGCTCTAAACCCTTCCAGAGCCGAGATATAGGATGTCAAAGTTTTGACCTGAAAAAAAAACATAAGGGGTAACACTGTCGTTTTTGGCCGAAATTTTGACCCCCTCCGATCTTCTTGAAACTCTGGATTCTGACAGCGGGCCACGAGACTTCGACCAGCGCGCAAAAATGGAGGCTCTAGACCCTTCCAGAGCCGAGATATCGGATGTCAAACTTTTGACCTGAAAAAAAAACATAAGAGGTAACACTGTCGTTTTTGGCCGAAATTTTGACCCCCTCCGATCTTCTTGAAACTCTGGATTCTGACAGAGGGCCACGAGACTTCGACCAGCGCGCAAAAATGGAGGCTCTAGACCCTTCCAGAGCCGAGATATCGGATGTCAAAGTTTTGACCTGAAAAAAAACATAAGGGGTAACACTGTCGTTTTTGGCCGAAATTTTAACCCCCTCCGATCTTCTTGAAACTCTGGATTCTGACAGAGGGCCACGAGACTTCGACCAGCGCGCAAAAATGGAGGCTCTAGACCCTTCCAGAGCCGAGATATCGGATGTCAAAGTTTTGACCTGCAAAAAAAACATAAGGGGTAACACTGTCGTTTTTGGCCGAAATTTTGACCCCCTCGGATCTTCTTGAAACTCTGGATTCTGACAGAGGGCCACGAGACTTCGACCAGCGCGCAAAAATGGAGGCTCTAGACCCTTCCAGAGCCGAGATATCGGATGTCAAAGTTTTGACCTGAAAAAAAACATAAGGGGTAACACTGTCGTTTTTGGCCGAAATTTTGACCCCCTCTGATCTTCTTGAAACTCTGGATTCTGACAGAGGGCCACGAGACTTCGACCAGCGCGCAAAAATGGAGGCTCTAGACCCTTCCAGAGCCGAGATATCGGATGTCAAAGTTTTGACCTGAAAAAAAAAACATAAGGGGTAACACTGTCGTTTTTGGCCAAAATTTTGACCCCCTCCGATCTTCTTGAAACTCTGGATTCTGACAGAGGGCCACGAGACTTCGACTAGCGCGCAAAAATGGAGGCTCTAGACCCTTCCAGAGCCGAGATATCGGATGTCAAAGTTTTGACCTGAAAAAAAAACATAAGGGGTAACACTGTCGTTTTTGGCCGAAATTTTGACCCCCTCCGATCTTCTTGAAACTCTGGATTCTGACAGAGGGCCACGAGACTTCGACCAGCGCGCAAAAATGGAGGCTCTAGACCCTTCCAGAGCCGAGATATCGGATGTCAAAGTTTTGACCTGAAAAAAAAAACATAAGGGGTAACACTGTCGTTTTTGGCCGAAATTTTGACCCCCTCCGATCTTCTTGAAACTCTGGATTCTGACAGAGGGCCACGAGACTTCGACCAGCGCGCAAAAATGGAGGCTCTAGACCCTTCCAGAGCCGAGATATCGGATGTCAAAGTTTTGACCTGAAAAAAAAAAACATAAGGGGTAACACTGTCGTTTTTGGCCGAAATTTTGACCCCCTCCGATCTTCTTGAAACTCTGGATTCTGACAGAGGGCCACGAGACTTCGACCAGCGCACAAAAATGGAGGCTCTAGACCCTTCCAGAGCCGAGATATCGGATGTCAAAGTTTTGACCTGAAAAAAAAAACATAAGGGGTAACACTGTCGTTTTTGGCCGAAATTTTGACCCCCTCCGATCTTCTTGAAACTCTGGATTCTGACAGAGGGCCACGAGACTTCGACCAGCGCGCAAAAATGGAGGCTCTAGACCCTTCCATTAGGGTTAGGGTTAGGGTTAGGGTTAGGGTTAGGGTTAGGGTTAGGGTTAGGGTTAGGGTTAGGGTTAGGGTTAGGGTTAGGGTTAGGTTAGGGTTAGGGTTAGGGTTAGGGTTAGGGTTAGGGTTAGGGTTAGGGTTAGGGTTAGGGTTAGGGTTAGGGTTAGGTATAGGGGTAAAAACGAATCTGTCACCCCCTAGTTTTGTCACCCCCCCCATATCTCGATTTCTATAGGTCCTAGAGAGCTGAAACTCCGCCCATATACTAATTAGGGGGCGGGGAGTCGGTTGCACTTGGTTTGGGAGCTCTAGCGCCACCAGGGGCCGAGATATGGTACTGCACTTGTTGGTATTCATGTGGGCGGGACTTGTTGTTTTTGGGGGTGGGTCTTTAGTTGTGAGTGGGGGTGTGACTTGTGCTTTCAAGGGGTGTGACTTGTGTTTTTTTGGGGTTAGGGTTAGGCTTTTTAGGGGTTAGGGTTAGGGTTAGGGTTAGGGTTAGGGTTAGGGTTAGGGTTAGGGTTAGGGTTAGGGTTAGGGTTAGGTATAGGGATAAAAACGAATCTGTCACCCCCTAGTTTTGTCACCCCCCCCATATCTCGATTTCTATAGGTGCTAGAGAGCTGAAACTCCGCCCATATACTAATTAGGGGGCGGGGAGTCGATTGCAATAGGTTTGGGAGCTCTAGCGCCACCAGGCGCCAAGATACAGTATTGCACCCCCCTTATTTTTGTACCTAGAGAGTTGAAACTCCGCCCATATACTAATTCGAGGGCGGGGAGTCAATTGCACTTAATTTGGGAGCTCTAGCGCCACCAGGCGCCAAGATACAGTATTGCACCCCCCACTTATTTTGGTACCTATAGAGCCTAGAGAGCTGAAACTCCGCCCATATACTAATTGGAGGGCGGGGAGTCGATTGCACTTGGTTTGGGAGCCCTAGCGCCACCAGGCGCCAAGATACAGTATTGCACCCCCACTTATTTTGGTACCTATAGAGCCTAGAGAGCTGAAACTCCGCCCATATACTAATTGGAGGGCGGGGAGTCGATTGCACTTGGTTTGGGAGCTCTAGCGCCACCAGGCGCCAAGATACAGTATTGCACCCCCCACTTATTTTGGTACCTATACAGCCTAGAGAGCTGAAACTCCGCCCATATACTAATTGGAGGGCGGGGAGTCGATTGCACTTGGTTTGGGAGCTCTAGCGCCACCAGGCACCAAGATACAGTATTGTACCCCCCACTTATTTTGGTACCTATAGAGCCTGTCGTTTTTGGCCGAAATTTTGACCCCCTCCGATTTTCTTGAAACTCTGGATTAGGGTTAGGGTTAGGGTTAGGGTTAGGGTTAGGGTTAGGGTTAGGGTTAGGGTTAGGGTTAGGGTTAGGGTTAGGGTTAGGGTTAGGGTTAGGGTTAGGGTTAGGGTTAGGGTTAGGGTTAGGGTTAGGGTTAGGGTTAGGGTTAGGGTTAGGGTTAGGGTTAGGGTTAGGGTTAGGGTTAGGGTTAGGGTTAGGGTTAGGGTTAGGGTTAGGGTTAGGGTTAGGGTTAGGGTTAGGGTTAGGGTTAGGGTTAGGGTTAGGGTTAGGGTTAGGGTTAGGGTTAGGGTTAGGGTTAGGGTTAGGGTTAGGGTTAGGGTTAGGGTTAGGGTTAGGGTTAGGGTTAGGGTTAGGGTTAGGGTTAGGGTTAGGGTTAGGGTTAGGGTTAGGGTTAGGGTTAGGGTTAGGGTTAGGGTTAGGGTTAGGGTTAGGGTTAGGGTTAGGGTTAGGGTTAGGGTTAGGGTTAGGGTTAGGGTTAGGGTTAGGGTTAGGGTTAGGGTTAGGGTTAGGGTTAGGGTTAGGGTTAGGGTTAGGGTTAGGGTTAGGGTTAGGGTTAGGGTTAGGGTTAGGGTTAGGGTTAGGGTTAGGGTTAGGGTTAGGGTTAGGGTTAGGGTTAGGGTTAGGGTTAGGGTTAGGGTTAGGGTTAGGGTTAGGGTTAGGGTTAGGGTTAGGGTTAGGGTTAGGGTTAGGGTTAGGGTTAGGGTTAGGGTTAGGGTTAGGGTTAGGGTTAGGGTTAGGGTTAGGGTTAGGGTTAGGGTTAGGGTTAGGGTTAGGGTTAGGGTTAGGGTTAGGGTTAGGGTTAGGGTTAGGGTTAGGGTTAGGGTTAGGGTTAGGGTTAGGGTTAGGGTTAGGGTTAGGGTTAGGGTTAGGGTTAGGGTTAGGGTTAGGGTTAGGGTTAGGGTTAGGGTTAGGGTTAGGGTTAGGGTTAGGGTTAGGGTTAGGGTTAGGGTTAGGGTTAGGGTTAGGGTTAGGGTTAGGGTTAGGGTTAGGGTTAGGGTTAGGGTTAGGGTTAGGGTTAGGGTTAGGGTTAGGGTTAGGGTTAGGGTTAGGGTTAGGGTTAGGGTTAGGGTTAGGGTTAGGGTTAGGGTTAGGGTTAGGGTTAGGGTTAGGGTTAGGGTTAGGGTTAGGGTTAGGGTTAGGGTTAGGGTTAGGGTTAGGGTTAGGGTTAGGGTTAGGGTTAGGGTTAGGGTTAGGGTTAGGGTTAGGGTTAGGGTTAGGGTTAGGGTTAGGGTTAGGGTTAGGGTTAGGGTTAGGGTTAGGGTTAGGGTTAGGGTTAGGGTTAGGGTTAGGGTTAGGGTTAGGGTTAGGGTTAGGGTTAGGGTTAGGGTTAGGGTTAGGGTTAGGGTTAGGGTTAGGGTTAGGGTTAGGGTTAGGGTTAGGGTTAGGGTTAGGGTTAGGGTTAGGGTTAGGGTTAGGGTTAGGGTTAGGGTTAGGGTTAGGGTTAGGGTTAGGGTTAGGGTTAGGGTTAGGGTTAGGGTTAGGGTTAGGGTTAGGGTTAGGGTTAGGGTTAGGGTTAGGGTTAGGGTTAGGGTTAGGGTTAGGGTTAGGGTTAGGGTTAGGGTTAGGGTTAGGGTTAGGGTTAGGGTTAGGGTTAGGGTTAGGGTTAGGGTTAGGGTTAGGGTTAGGGTTAGGGTTAGGGTTAGGGTTAGGGTTAGGGTTAGGGTTAGGGTTAGGGTTAGGGTTAGGGTTAGGGTTAGGGTTAGGGTTAGGGTTAGGGTTAGGGTTAGGGTTAGGGTTAGGGTTAGGGTTAGGGTTAGGGTTAGGGTTAGGGTTAGGGTTAGGGTTAGGGTTAGGGTTAGGGTTAGGGTTAGGGTTAGGGTTAGGGTTAGGGTTAGGGTTAGGGTTAGGGTTAGGGTTAGGGTTAGGGTTAGGGTTAGGGTTAGGGTTAGGGTTAGGGTTAGGGTTAGGGTTAGGGTTAGGGTTAGGGTTAGGGTTAGGGTTAGGGTTAGGGTTAGGGTTAGGGTTAGGGTTAGGGTTAGGGTTAGGGTTAGGGTTAGGGTTAGGGTTAGGGTTAGGGTTAGGGTTAGGGTTAGGGTTAGGGTTAGGGTTAGGGTTAGGGTTAGGGTTAGGGTTAGGGTTAGGGTTAGGGTTAGGGTTAGGGTTAGGGTTAGGGTTAGGGTTAGGGTTAGGGTTAGGGTTAGGGTTAGGGTTAGGGTTAGGGTTAGGGTTAGGGTTAGGGTTAGGGTTAGGGTTAGGGTTAGGGTTAGGGTTAGGGTTAGGGTTAGGGTTAGGGTTAGGGTTAGGGTTAGGGTTAGGGTTAGGGTTAGGGTTAGGGTTAGGGTTAGGGTTAGGGTTAGGGTTAGGGTTAGGGTTAGGGTTAGGGTTAGGGTTAGGGTTAGGGTTAGGGTTAGGGTTAGGGTTAGGGTTAGGGTTAGGGTTAGGGTTAGGGTTAGGGTTAGGGTTAGGGTTAGGGTTAGGGTTAGGGTTAGGGTTAGGGTTAGGGTTAGGGTTAGGGTTAGGGTTAGGGTTAGGGTTAGGGTTAGGGTTAGGGTTAGGGTTAGGGTTAGGGTTAGGGTTAGGGTTAGGGTTAGGGTTAGGGTTAGGGTTAGGGTTAGGGTTAGGGTTAGGGTTAGGGTTAGGGTTAGGGTTAGGGTTAGGGTTAGGGTTAGGGTTAGGGTTAGGGTTAGGGTTAGGGTTAGGGTTAGGGTTAGGGTTAGGGTTAGGGTTAGGGTTAGGGTTAGGGTTAGGGTTAGGGTTAGGGTTAGGGTTAGGGTTAGGGTTAGGGTTAGGGTTAGGGTTAGGGTTAGGGTTAGGGTTAGGGTTAGGGTTAGGGTTAGGGTTAGGGTTAGGGTTAGGGTTAGGGTTAGGGTTAGGGTTAGGGTTAGGGTTAGGGTTAGGGTTAGGGTTAGGGTTAGGGTTAGGGTTAGGGTTAGGGTTAGGGTTAGGGTTAGGGTTAGGGTTAGGGTTAGGGTTAGGGTTAGGGTTAGGGTTAGGGTTAGGGTTAGGGTTAGGGTTAGGGTTAGGGTTAGGGTTAGGGTTAGGGTTAGGGTTAGGGTTAGGGTTAGGGTTAGGGTTAGGGTTAGGGTTAGGGTTAGGGTTAGGGTTAGGGTTAGGGTTAGGGTTAGGGTTAGGGTTAGGGTTAGGGTTAGGGTTAGGGTTAGGGTTAGGGTTAGGGTTAGGGTTAGGGTTAGGGTTAGGGTTAGGGTTAGGGTTAGGGTTAGGGTTAGGGTTAGGGTTAGGGTTAGGGTTAGGGTTAGGGTTAGGGTTAGGGT
The DNA here is from genome assembly GCA_038021265.1 of Cyprinella venusta. Lineage (NCBI taxonomy): Eukaryota > Metazoa > Chordata > Actinopteri > Cypriniformes > Leuciscidae > Cyprinella > Cyprinella venusta. Next base: position 25,306 of record JBBNEX010000329.1, read on the forward strand.
TAGGGTTAGGGTTAGGGTTAGGGTTAGGGTTAGGGTTAGGGTTAGGGTTAGGGTTAGGGTTAGGGTTAGGGTTAGGGTTAGGGTTAGGGTTAGGGTTAGGGTTAGGGTTAGGGTTAGGGTTAGGGTTAGGGTTAGGGTTAGGGTTAGGGTTAGGGTTAGGGTTAGGGTTAGGGTTAGGGTTAGGGTTAGGGTTAGGGTTAGGGTTAGGGTTAGGGTTAGGGTTAGGGTTAGGGTTAGGGTTAGGGTTAGGGTTAGGGTTAGGGTTAGGGTTAGGGTTAGGGTTAGGGTTAGGGTTAGGGTTAGGGTTAGGGTTAGGGTTAGGGTTAGGGTTAGGGTTAGGGTTAGGGTTAGGGTTAGGGTTAGGGTTAGGGTTAGGGTTAGGGTTAGGGTTAGGGTTAGGGTTAGGGTTAGGGTTAGGGTTAGGGTTAGGGTTAGGGTTAGGGTTAGGGTTAGGGTTAGGGTTAGGGTTAGGGTTAGGGTTAGGGTTAGGGTTAGGGTTAGGGTTAGGGTTAGGGTTAGGGTTAGGGTTAGGGTTAGGGTTAGGGTTAGGGTTAGGGTTAGGGTTAGGGTTAGGGTTAGGGTTAGGGTTAGGGTTAGGGTTAGGGTTAGGGTTAGGGTTAGGGTTAGGGTTAGGGTTAGGGTTAGGGTTAGGGTTAGGGTTAGGGTTAGGGTTAGGGTTAGGGTTAGGGTTAGGGTTAGGGTTAGGGTTAGGGTTAGGGTTAGGGTTAGGGTTAGGGTTAGGGTTAGGGTTAGGGTTAGGGTTAGGGTTAGGGTTAGGGTTAGGGTTAGGGTTAGGGTTAGGGTTAGGGTTAGGGTTAGGGTTAGGGTTAGGGTTAGGGTTAGGGTTAGGGTTAGGGTTAGGGTTAGGGTTAGGGTTAGGGTTAGGGTTAGGGTTAGGGTTAGGGTTAGGGTTAGGGTTAGGGTTAGGGTTAGGGTTAGGGTTAGGGTTAGGGTTAGGGTTAGGGTTAGGGTTAGGGTTAGGGTTAGGGTTAGGGTTAGGGTTAGGGTTAGGGTTAGGGTTAGGGTTAGGGTTAGGGTTAGGGTTAGGGTTAGGGTTAGGGTTAGGGTTAGGGTTAGGGTTAGGGTTAGGGTTAGGGTTAGGGTTAGGGTTAGGGTTAGGGTTAGGGTTAGGGTTAGGGTTAGGGTTAGGGTTAGGGTTAGGGTTAGGGTTAGGGTTAGGGTTAGGGTTAGGGTTAGGGTTAGGGTTAGGGTTAGGGTTAGGGTTAGGGTTAGGGTTAGGGTTAGGGTTAGGGTTAGGGTTAGGGTTAGGGTTAGGGTTAGGGTTAGGGTTAGGGTTAGGGTTAGGGTTAGGGTTAGGGTTAGGGTTAGGGTTAGGGTTAGGGTTAGGGTTAGGGTTAGGGTTAGGGTTAGGGTTAGGGTTAGGGTTAGGGTTAGGGTTAGGGTTAGGGTTAGGGTTAGGGTTAGGGTTAGGGTTAGGGTTAGGGTTAGGGTTAGGGTTAGGGTTAGGGTTAGGGTTAGGGTTAGGGTTAGGGTTAGGGTTAGGGTTAGGGTTAGGGTTAGGGTTAGGGTTAGGGTTAGGGTTAGGGTTAGGGTTAGGGTTAGGGTTAGGGTTAGGGTTAGGGTTAGGGTTAGGGTTAGGGTTAGGGTTAGGGTTAGGGTTAGGGTTAGGGTTAGGGTTAGGGTTAGGGTTAGGGTTAGGGTTAGGGTTAGGGTTAGGGTTAGGGTTAGGGTTAGGGTTAGGGTTAGGGTTAGGGTTAGGGTTAGGGTTAGGGTTAGGGTTAGGGTTAGGGTTAGGGTTAGGGTTAGGGTTAGGGTTAGGGTTAGGGTTAGGGTTAGGGTTAGGGTTAGGGTTAGGGTTAGGGTTAGGGTTAGGGTTAGGGTTAGGGTTAGGGTTAGGGTTAGGGTTAGGGTTAGGGTTAGGGTTAGGGTTAGGGTTAGGGTTAGGGTTAGGGTTAGGGTTAGGGTTAGGGTTAGGGTTAGGGTTAGGGTTAGGGTTAGGGTTAGGGTTAGGGTTAGGGTTAGGGTTAGGGTTAGGGTTAGGGTTAGGGTTAGGGTTAGGGTTAGGGTTAGGGTTAGGGTTAGGGTTAGGGTTAGGGTTAGGGTTAGGGTTAGGGTTAGGGTTAGGGTTAGGGTTAGGGTTAGGGTTAGGGTTAGGGTTAGGGTTAGGGTTAGGGTTAGGGTTAGGGTTAGGGTTAGGGTTAGGGTTAGGGTTAGGGTTAGGGTTAGGGTTAGGGTTAGGGTTAGGGTTAGGGTTAGGGTTAGGGTTAGGGTTAGGGTTAGGGTTAGGGTTAGGGTTAGGGTTAGGGTTAGGGTTAGGGTTAGGGTTAGGGTTAGGGTTAGGGTTAGGGTTAGGGTTAGGGTTAGGGTTAGGGTTAGGGTTAGGGTTAGGGTTAGGGTTAGGGTTAGGGTTAGGGTTAGGGTTAGGGTTAGGGTTAGGGTTAGGGTTAGGGTTAGGGTTAGGGTTAGGGTTAGGGTTAGGGTTAGGGTTAGGGTTAGGGTTAGGGTTAGGGTTAGGGTTAGGGTTAGGGTTAGGGTTAGGGTTAGGGTTAGGGTTAGGGTTAGGGTTAGGGTTAGGGTTAGGGTTAGGGTTAGGGTTAGGGTTAGGGTTAGGGTTAGGGTTAGGGTTAGGGTTAGGGTTAGGGTTAGGGTTAGGGTTAGGGTTAGGGTTAGGGTTAGGGTTAGGGTTAGGGTTAGGGTTAGGGTTAGGGTTAGGGTTAGGGTTAGGGTTAGGGTTAGGGTTAGGGTTAGGGTTAGGGTTAGGGTTAGGGTTAGGGTTAGGGTTAGGGTTAGGGTTAGGGTTAGGGTTAGGGTTAGGGTTAGGGTTAGGGTTAGGGTTAGGGTTAGGGTTAGGGTTAGGGTTAGGGTTAGGGTTAGGGTTAGGGTTAGGGTTAGGGTTAGGGTTAGGGTTAGGGTTAGGGTTAGGGTTAGGGTTAGGGTTAGGGTTAGGGTTAGGGTTAGGGTTAGGGTTAGGGTTAGGGTTAGGGTTAGGGTTAGGGTTAGGGTTAGGGTTAGGGTTAGGGTTAGGGTTAGGGTTAGGGTTAGGGTTAGGGTTAGGGTTAGGGTTAGGGTTAGGGTTAGGGTTAGGGTTAGGGTTAGGGTTAGGGTTAGGGTTAGGGTTAGGGTTAGGGTTAGGGTTAGGGTTAGGGTTAGGGTTAGGGTTAGGGTTAGGGTTAGGGTTAGGGTTAGGGTTAGGGTTAGGGTTAGGGTTAGGGTTAGGGTTAGGGTTAGGGTTAGGGTTAGGGTTAGGGTTAGGGTTAGGGTTAGGGTTAGGGTTAGGGTTAGGGTTAGGGTTAGGGTTAGGGTTAGGGTTAGGGTTAGGGTTAGGGTTAGGGTTAGGGTTAGGGTTAGGGTTAGGGTTAGGGTTAGGGTTAGGGTTAGGGTTAGGGTTAGGGTTAGGGTTAGGGTTAGGGTTAGGGTTAGGGTTAGGGTTAGGGTTAGGGTTAGGGTTAGGGTTAGGGTTAGGGTTAGGGTTAGGGTTAGGGTTAGGGTTAGGGTTAGGGTTAGGGTTAGGGTTAGGGTTAGGGTTAGGGTTAGGGTTAGGGTTAGGGTTAGGGTTAGGGTTAGGGTTAGGGTTAGGGTTAGGGTTAGGGTTAGGGTTAGGGTTAGGGTTAGGGTTAGGGTTAGGGTTAGGGTTAGGGTTAGGGTTAGGGTTAGGGTTAGGGTTAGGGTTAGGGTTAGGGTTAGGGTTAGGGTTAGGGTTAGGGTTAGGGTTAGGGTTAGGGTTAGGGTTAGGGTTAGGGTTAGGGTTAGGGTTAGGGTTAGGGTTAGGGTTAGGGTTAGGGTTAGGGTTAGGGTTAGGGTTAGGGTTAGGGTTAGGGTTAGGGTTAGGGTTAGGGTTAGGGTTAGGGTTAGGGTTAGGGTTAGGGTTAGGGTTAGGGTTAGGGTTAGGGTTAGGGTTAGGGTTAGGGTTAGGGTTAGGGTTAGGGTTAGGGTTAGGGTTAGGGTTAGGGTTAGGGTTAGGGTTAGGGTTAGGGTTAGGGTTAGGGTTAGGGTTAGGGTTAGGGTTAGGGTTAGGGTTAGGGTTAGGGTTAGGGTTAGGGTTAGGGTTAGGGTTAGGGTTAGGGTTAGGGTTAGGGTTAGGGTTAGGGTTAGGGTTAGGGTTAGGGTTAGGGTTAGGGTTAGGGTTAGGGTTAGGGTTAGGGTTAGGGTTAGGGTTAGGGTTAGGGTTAGGGTTAGGGTTAGGGTTAGGGTTAGGGTTAGGGTTAGGGTTAGGGTTAGGGTTAGGGTTAGGGTTAGGGTTAGGGTTAGGGTTAGGGTTAGGGTTAGGGTTAGGGTTAGGGTTAGGGTTAGGGTTAGGGTTAGGGTTAGGGTTAGGGTTAGGGTTAGGGTTAGGGTTAGGGTTAGGGTTAGGGTTAGGGTTAGGGTTAGGGTTAGGGTTAGGGTTAGGGTTAGGGTTAGGGTTAGGGTTAGGGTTAGGGTTAGGGTTAGGGTTAGGGTTAGGGTTAGGGTTAGGGTTAGGGTTAGGGTTAGGGTTAGGGTTAGGGTTAGGGTTAGGGTTAGGGTTAGGGTTAGGGTTAGGGTTAGGGTTAGGGTTAGGGTTAGGGTTAGGGTTAGGGTTAGGGTTAGGGTTAGGGTTAGGGTTAGGGTTAGGGTTAGGGTTAGGGTTAGGGTTAGGGTTAGGGTTAGGGTTAGGGTTAGGGTTAGGGTTAGGGTTAGGGTTAGGGTTAGGGTTAGGGTTAGGGTTAGGGTTAGGGTTAGGGTTAGGGTTAGGGTTAGGGTTAGGGTTAGGGTTAGGGTTAGGGTTAGGGTTAGGGTTAGGGTTAGGGTTAGGGTTAGGGTTAGGGTTAGGGTTAGGGTTAGGGTTAGGGTTAGGGTTAGGGTTAGGGTTAGGGTTAGGGTTAGGGTTAGGGTTAGGGTTAGGGTTAGGGTTAGGGTTAGGGTTAGGGTTAGGGTTAGGGTTAGGGTTAGGGTTAGGGTTAGGGTTAGGGTTAGGGTTAGGGTTAGGGTTAGGGTTAGGGTTAGGGTTAGGGTTAGGGTTAGGGTTAGGGTTAGGGTTAGGGTTAGGGTTAGGGTTAGGGTTAGGGTTAGGGTTAGGGTTAGGGTTAGGGTTAGGGTTAGGGTTAGGGTTAGGGTTAGGGTTAGGGTTAGGGTTAGGGTTAGGGTTAGGGTTAGGGTTAGGGTTAGGGTTAGGGTTAGGGTTAGGGTTAGGGTTAGGGTTAGGGTTAGGGTTAGGGTTAGGGTTAGGGTTAGGGTTAGGGTTAGGGTTAGGGTTAGGGTTAGGGTTAGGGTTAGGGTTAGGGTTAGGGTTAGGGTTAGGGTTAGGGTTAGGGTTAGGGTTAGGGTTAGGGTTAGGGTTAGGGTTAGGGTTAGGGTTAGGGTTAGGGTTAGGGTTAGGGTTAGGGTTAGGGTTAGGGTTAGGGTTAGGGTTAGGGTTAGGGTTAGGGTTAGGGTTAGGGTTAGGGTTAGGGTTAGGGTTAGGGTTAGGGTTAGGGTTAGGGTTAGGGTTAGGGTTAGGGTTAGGGTTAGGGTTAGGGTTAGGGTTAGGGTTAGGGTTAGGGTTAGGGTTAGGGTTAGGGTTAGGGTTAGGGTTAGGGTTAGGGTTAGGGTTAGGGTTAGGGTTAGGGTTAGGGTTAGGGTTAGGGTTAGGGTTAGGGTTAGGGTTAGGGTTAGGGTTAGGGTTAGGGTTAGGGTTAGGGTTAGGGTTAGGGTTAGGGTTAGGGTTAGGGTTAGGGTTAGGGTTAGGGTTAGGGTTAGGGTTAGGGTTAGGGTTAGGGTTAGGGTTAGGGTTAGGGTTAGGGTTAGGGTTAGGGTTAGGGTTAGGGTTAGGGTTAGGGTTAGGGTTAGGGTTAGGGTTAGGGTTAGGGTTAGGGTTAGGGTTAGGGTTAGGGTTAGGGTTAGGGTTAGGGTTAGGGTTAGGGTTAGGGTTAGGGTTAGGGTTAGGGTTAGGGTTAGGGTTAGGGTTAGGGTTAGGGTTAGGGTTAGGGTTAGGGTTAGGGTTAGGGTTAGGGTTAGGGTTAGGGTTAGGGTTAGGGTTAGGGTTAGGGTTAGGGTTAGGGTTAGGGTTAGGGTTAGGGTTAGGGTTAGGGTTAGGGTTAGGGTTAGGGTTAGGGTTAGGGTTAGGGTTAGGGTTAGGGTTAGGGTTAGGGTTAGGGTTAGGGTTAGGGTTAGGGTTAGGGTTAGGGTTAGGGTTAGGGTTAGGGTTAGGGTTAGGGTTAGGGTTAGGGTTAGGGTTAGGGTTAGGGTTAGGGTTAGGGTTAGGGTTAGGGTTAGGGTTAGGGTTAGGGTTAGGGTTAGGGTTAGGGTTAGGGTTAGGGTTAGGGTTAGGGTTAGGGTTAGGGTTAGGGTTAGGGTTAGGGTTAGGGTTAGGGTTAGGGTTAGGGTTAGGGTTAGGGTTAGGGTTAGGGTTAGGGTTAGGGTTAGGGTTAGGGTTAGGGTTAGGGTTAGGGTTAGGGTTAGGGTTAGGGTTAGGGTTAGGGTTAGGGTTAGGGTTAGGGTTAGGGTTAGGGTTAGGGTTAGGGTTAGGGTTAGGGTTAGGGTTAGGGTTAGGGTTAGGGTTAGGGTTAGGGTTAGGGTTAGGGTTAGGGTTAGGGTTAGGGTTAGGGTTAGGGTTAGGGTTAGGGTTAGGGTTAGGGTTAGGGTTAGGGTTAGGGTTAGGGTTAGGGTTAGGGTTAGGGTTAGGGTTAGGGTTAGGGTTAGGGTTAGGGTTAGGGTTAGGGTTAGGGTTAGGGTTAGGGTTAGGGTTAGGGTTAGGGTTAGGGTTAGGGTTAGGGTTAGGGTTAGGGTTAGGGTTAGGGTTAGGGTTAGGGTTAGGGTTAGGGTTAGGGTTAGGGTTAGGGTTAGGGTTAGGGTTAGGGTTAGGGTTAGGGTTAGGGTTAGGGTTAGGGTTAGGGTTAGGGTTAGGGTTAGGGTTAGGGTTAGGGTTAGGGTTAGGGTTAGGGTTAGGGTTAGGGTTAGGGTTAGGGTTAGGGTTAGGGTTAGGGTTAGGGTTAGGGTTAGGGTTAGGGTTAGGGTTAGGGTTAGGGTTAGGGTTAGGGTTAGGGTTAGGGTTAGGGTTAGGGTTAGGGTTAGGGTTAGGGTTAGGGTTAGGGTTAGGGTTAGGGTTAGGGTTAGGGTTAGGGTTAGGGTTAGGGTTAGGGTTAGGGTTAGGGTTAGGGTTAGGGTTAGGGTTAGGGTTAGGGTTAGGGTTAGGGTTAGGGTTAGGGTTAGGGTTAGGGTTAGGGTTAGGGTTAGGGTTAGGGTTAGGGTTAGGGTTAGGGTTAGGGTTAGGGTTAGGGTTAGGGTTAGGGTTAGGGTTAGGGTTAGGGTTAGGGTTAGGGTTAGGGTTAGGGTTAGGGTTAGGGTTAGGGTTAGGGTTAGGGTTAGGGTTAGGGTTAGGGTTAGGGTTAGGGTTAGGGTTAGGGTTAGGGTTAGGGTTAGGGTTAGGGTTAGGGTTAGGGTTAGGGTTAGGGTTAGGGTTAGGGTTAGGGTTAGGGTTAGGGTTAGGGTTAGGGTTAGGGTTAGGGTTAGGGTTAGGGTTAGGGTTAGGGTTAGGGTTAGGGTTAGGGTTAGGGTTAGGGTTAGGGTTAGGGTTAGGGTTAGGGTTAGGGTTAGGGTTAGGGTTAGGGTTAGGGTTAGGGTTAGGGTTAGGGTTAGGGTTAGGGTTAGGGTTAGGGTTAGGGTTAGGGTTAGGGTTAGGGTTAGGGTTAGGGTTAGGGTTAGGGTTAGGGTTAGGGTTAGGGTTAGGGTTAGGGTTAGGGTTAGGGTTAGGGTTAGGGTTAGGGTTAGGGTTAGGGTTAGGGTTAGGGTTAGGGTTAGGGTTAGGGTTAGGGTTAGGGTTAGGGTTAGGGTTAGGGTTAGGGTTAGGGTTAGGGTTAGGGTTAGGGTTAGGGTTAGGGTTAGGGTTAGGGTTAGGGTTAGGGTTAGGGTTAGGGTTAGGGTTAGGGTTAGGGTTAGGGTTAGGGTTAGGGTTAGGGTTAGGGTTAGGGTTAGGGTTAGGGTTAGGGTTAGGGTTAGGGTTAGGGTTAGGGTTAGGGTTAGGGTTAGGGTTAGGGTTAGGGTTAGGGTTAGGGTTAGGGTTAGGGTTAGGGTTAGGGTTAGGGTTAGGGTTAGGGTTAGGGTTAGGGTTAGGGTTAGGGTTAGGGTTAGGGTTAGGGTTAGGGTTAGGGTTAGGGTTAGGGTTAGGGTTAGGGTTAGGGTTAGGGTTAGGGTTAGGGTTAGGGTTAGGGTTAGGGTTAGGGTTAGGGTTAGGGTTAGGGTTAGGGTTAGGGTTAGGGTTAGGGTTAGGGTTAGGGTTAGGGTTAGGGTTAGGGTTAGGGTTAGGGTTAGGGTTAGGGTTAGGGTTAGGGTTAGGGTTAGGGTTAGGGTTAGGGTTAGGGTTAGGGTTAGGGTTAGGGTTAGGGTTAGGGTTAGGGTTAGGGTTAGGGTTAGGGTTAGGGTTAGGGTTAGGGTTAGGGTTAGGGTTAGGGTTAGGGTTAGGGTTAGGGTTAGGGTTAGGGTTAGGGTTAGGGTTAGGGTTAGGGTTAGGGTTAGGGTTAGGGTTAGGGTTAGGGTTAGGGTTAGGGTTAGGGTTAGGGTTAGGGTTAGGGTTAGGGTTAGGGTTAGGGTTAGGGTTAGGGTTAGGGTTAGGGTTAGGGTTAGGGTTAGGGTTAGGGTTAGGGTTAGGGTTAGGGTTAGGGTTAGGGTTAGGGTTAGGGTTAGGGTTAGGGTTAGGGTTAGGGTTAGGGTTAGGGTTAGGGTTAGGGTTAGGGTTAGGGTTAGGGTTAGGGTTAGGGTTAGGGTTAGGGTTAGGGTTAGGGTTAGGGTTAGGGTTAGGGTTAGGGTTAGGGTTAGGGTTAGGGTTAGGGTTAGGGTTAGGGTTAGGGTTAGGGTTAGGGTTAGGGTTAGGGTTAGGGTTAGGGTTAGGGTTAGGGTTAGGGTTAGGGTTAGGGTTAGGGTTAGGGTTAGGGTTAGGGTTAGGGTTAGGGTTAGGGTTAGGGTTAGGGTTAGGGTTAGGGTTAGGGTTAGGGTTAGGGTTAGGGTTAGGGTTAGGGTTAGGGTTAGGGTTAGGGTTAGAGGTTAGGGTTAGGGTTAGGGTTAGGGTTAGGGTTAGGGTTAGGGTTAGGGTTAGGGTTAG
>JBBNEX010000331.1:0-34194 GCA_038021265.1 Cyprinella venusta
TGGGTCAAAATTTTGGCCAAAAAACGACAGTGTTACCCCTTATGTTTTTTTTTCAGATCAAAACTTTGACATCCGATATCTCGGCTCTGGAAGGGTCTAGAGCTCCATTTTTGCGCGCTGGTCGAAGTCTCGTGGCCCTCTGTCAGAATCCAGAGTTTCAAGAAGATCGGAGGGGGTCAAAATTTTGCCAAAAACGACAGTGTTACCCCTTATGTTTTTTTTCAGGTCAAAACTTTGACATCCGATATCTCAGCTCTGGAAGGGTCTAGAGCCTCCATTTTTGCGCGCTGGTCGAAGTCTCGTGGCCCTCTGTCAGAATCCAGAGTTTCAAGAAGATCGGAGGGGGTCAAAATTTTGGCCAAAAACGACAGTGTTACCCCTTATGTTTTTTATTCAGGTCAAAACTTTGACATCCGATATCTCGGCTCTGGAAGGGTCTAGAGCCTCCATTTTTGCGCGCTGGTCGAAGTCTCGTGGCCCTCTGTCAGCATCCAGAGTTTCAAGAAGATCGGAGGGGGTCAAAATTTCGGCCAAAAACGACAGTGTTACCCCTTATGTTTTTTTTTTTCAGGTCAAAACTGTCGTTTTTGGCCGAAATTTTGACCGCCTCCAATCTTCTTGAAACTCTGGATTCTGACAGAGGGCCACGAGACTTCGACCAGCGCGCAAAAATGGAGGCTCTAGACCCTTCCAGAGCCGAGATATCGGATGTCAAAGTTTTGACCCAAAAAAAAAAAACATAAGGGGTAACACTGTCGTTTTTGGCCGAAATTTTGACCCCCTCCGATCTTCTTGAAACTCTGGATTCTGACAGAGGGCCACGAGACTTCGACCAGCGCGCAAAAATGGAGGCTCTAGACCCTTCCAGAGCCGAGATATCGGATGTCAAAGTTTTGACCTGAAAAAAAAAAACATAAGGGGTAACACTGTCGTTTTTGGCCGAAATTTTGACCCCCTCCGATCTTCTTGAAACTCTGGATTCTGACAGAGGGCCACGAGACTTCGACCAGCGCGCAAAAATGGAGGCTCTAGACCCTTCCAGAGCCGAGATATCGGATGTCAAAGTTTTGACCTGAAAAAAAAAAACATAAGGGGTAACACTGTCGTTTTTGGCCGAAATTTTGACCCCCTCCGATCTTCTTGAAACTCTGGATTCTGACAGAGGGCCATGAGACTTCAACCAGCGCGCAAAAATGGAGGCTCTAGACCCTTCCAGAGCCGAGATATCGGATGTCAAAGTTTTGACCTGAAAAAAAAACATAAGGGGTAACACTGTCGTTTTTGGCCGAAATTTTGACCCCCTCCGATCTTATTTGAAACTCTGGATTCTGACAGAGGGCCACAAGACTTCGACCAGCGCGCAAAAATGGAGGCTCTAGACCCTTCCAGAGCCGAGATATCGGATGTCAAAGTTTTGACCTGAAAAAAAAAACATAAGGGGTAACACTGTCGTTTTTGGACGAAATTTTGACCCCCTCCGATCTTCTTGAAACTCTGGATTCTGACAGAGGGCCACGAGACTTCGACCAACGCGCAAAAATGGAGGCTCTAGACCCTTCCAGAGCCGAGATATCGGATGTCAAAGTTTTGACCTGAAAAAAACATAAGGGGTAACACTGTCGTGTTTGGCCGAAATTTTGACCCCCTCCGATCTTCTTGAAACTCTGGATTCTGACAGAGGGCCACGAGACTTCGACCAGCACGCAAAAATGGAGGCTCTAGACCCTTCCAGAGCCGAGATATCGGACGTCAAAGTTTTGACCCAAAAAAAAAAACATAAGGGGTAACACTGTCGTTTTTGGCCGAAATTTTGACCCCCTCCGATCTTCTTGAAACTCTGGATTCTGACAGAGGGCCACGAGACTTCGACCAACGCGCAAAAATGGAGGCTCTAGACCCTTCCAGAGCCGAGATATCGGATGTCAAAGTCTTGACCTGAAAAAAAAACATAAGGGGTAACACTGTCGTTTTTGGCCGAAATTTTGACCCCCTCCGATCTTCTTGAAACTCTGGATTCTGACAGAGGGCCATGAGACTTCAACCAGCGCGCAAAATGGAGGTTCTAGACCCTTCCAGAGCCGAGATATCGGATGTCAAAGTTTTGACCTGAAAAAAAAACATAAGGGGTAACACTGTCGTTTTTGGCCGAAATTTTGACCCCCTCCGATCTTCTTGAAACTCTGGATTCTGACAGAGGGCCACAAGACTTCGACCAGCGCGCAAAAATGGAGGCTCTAGACCCTTCCAGAGCCGAGATATCGGATGTCAAAGTTTTGACCTGAAAAAAAAAAACATAAGGGGTAACACTGTCGTTTTTGGCCGAAATTTTGACCCCCTCCGATCTTCTTGAAACTCTGGATTCTGACAGAGGGCCACGAGACTTCGACCAGCACGCAAAAATGGAGGCTCTAGACCCTTCCAGAGCCGAGATATCGGATGTCAAAGTTTTGACCTGAAAAAAAAACATAAGGGGTAACACTGTCGTTTTTGGCCGAAATTTTGACCCCCTCCGATCTTCTTGAAACTCTGGATTCTGACAGAGGGCCACGAGACTTCGACCAGCGCGCAAAAATGGAGGCTCTAGACCCTTCCAGAGCCGAGATATCGGATGTCAAAGTTTTGACCTGAAAAAAAAACATAAGGGGTAACACTGTCGTTTTTGGCCGAAATTTTGACCCCCTCCGATCTTCTTGAAACTCTGGATTCTGACAGAGGGCCATGAGACTTCAACCAGCGCGCAAATTGGAGGCTCTAGACCCTTCCAGAGCCGAGATATCGGATGTCAAAGTTTTGACCTGAAAAAAAAACATAAGGGGTAACACTGTCGTTTTTGGCCGAAATTTTGACCCCCTCCGATCTTCTTGAAACTCTGGATTCTGACAGAGGGCCACAAGACTTCGACCAGCGCGCAAAAATGGAGGCTCTAGACCCTTCCAGAGCCGAGATATCGGATGTCAAAGTTTTGACCTGAAAAAAAAAAAACATAAGGGGTAACACTGTCGTTTTTGGCCGAAATTTTGACCCCCTCCGATCTTCTTGAAACTCTGGATTCTGACAGAGGGCCACGAGACTTCGACCAGCGCGCAAAAATGGAGGCTCTAGACCCTTCCAGAGCCGAGATATCGGATGTCTAAGTTTTGACCTGAAAAAAAACATCAGGGGTAACACTGTCGTTTTTGGCCGAAATTTTGACCCCCTCCGATCTTCTTGAAACTCTGGATTCTGACAGAGGGCCACGAGACTTCGACCAGCGCGCAAAAATGGAGGCTCTAGACCCTTCCAGAGCCGAGATATCGGATGTCAAAGTTTTGACCTGAAAAAAAAACATAAGGGGTAACACTGTCGTTTTTGGCCGAAATTTTGACCCCCTCCGATCTTCTTGAAACTCTGGATTCTGACAGAGGGCCACGAGACTTCAACCAGCGCGCAAAAATGGAGGCTCTAGACCCTTCCAGAGCCGAGATATCGGATGTCAAAGATTTGACCTGAAAAAAAAACATAAGGGGTAACACTGTCGTTTTTGGCCGAAATTTTGACCCCCTCCGATCTTCTTGAAACTCTGGATTCTGACAGAGGGCCACGAGACTTCGACCAGCGCGCAAAAATGGAGGCTCTAGACCCTTCCAGAGCCGAGATATCGGATGTCAAAGTTTTGACCAAAAACGACAGTGTTACCCCTTATGTTTTTTTTTCAGGTCAAAACTTTGACATCCGATATCTCGGCTCTGGAAGGGTCTAGAGCCTCCATTTTTGCACGCTGGTCGAAGTCTCGTGGCCCTCTGTCAGAATCCAGAGTTTCAAGAAGATCGGAGGGGGTCAAAATTTCGGCCAAAAACGACAGTGTTACCCCTTATGTTTTTTTTTCAGGTCAAAACTTTGACATCCGATATCTCGGCTCTGGAAGGGTCTAGAGCCTCCATTTTTGCGCGCTGGTCGAAGTCTCGTGGCCCTCTGTCAGAATCCAGAGTTTCAAGAAGATCGGAGGGGGTCAAAATTTCAGACAAAAATGACTGTGTTACCCCTTATGTTTTTTTTCAGGTCAAAACTTTGACATCCGATATCTCGGCTCTGGAAGGGTCTAGAGCCTCCATTTTTGCGCGCTGGTCGAAGTCTCGTGGCCCTCTGTCAGAATCCAGAGTTTCAAGAAGATCGGAGGGGGTCAAAATTTCGGCCAAAAACGACTGTGTTACCCCTTATGTTTTTTTTTTTTCAGGTCAAAACTTTGACATCCGATATCTCGGCTCTGGAAGGGTCTAGAGCCTCCATTTTTGCGCGCTGGTCGAAGTCTCGTGGCCCTCTGTCAGAATCAAGAGTTTCAAGAAGATCGGAGGGGGTCAAAATTTCGGCCAAAAATGACAGTGTTACCCCTTATTTTTTTTTTTTAGATCAAAACTTTGACATCCGATATCTCGGCTCTGGAAGGGTTCAGAGCCTCCATTTTTGCGCGCTGGTCGAAGTCTCGTGGCCCTCTGTCAGAATCCAGAGTTTCAAGAAGATCGGAGGGGGTCAAAATTTTGGCCAAAAACGACAGTGTTACCCCTTATGTTTTTTTTCAGGTCAAAACTTTGACATCCGATATCTCGGCTCTGGAAGGGTCTAGAGCCTCCATTTTTGCGCGCTGGTCGAAGTCTCGTGGCCCTCTGTCAGAATCCAGAGTTTCAAGAAGATCGGAGGGGGTCAAAATTTCGGCCAAAAACGACAGTGTTACCCCTTATGTTTTTTTTTCAGGTCAAAACTTTGACATCCGATATCTCGGCTCTGGAAGGGTCTAGAGCCTCCATTTTTACGCGCTGGTCGAAGTCTCGTGGCCCTCTGTCAGAATCCAGAGTTTCAAGAAGATCGGAGGGGGTCAAAATTTCGGCCAAAAACGACAGTGTTACCCCTTATGTTTTTTTTTTTCAGGTCAAAACTTTGACATCCGATATCTCGGCTCTGGAAGGGTCTAGAGCCTCCATTTTTGCGCGCTGGTCGAAGTCTCGTGGCCCTCTGTCAGAATCCAGAGTTTCAAGAAGATCGGAGGGGGTCAAAATTTTGGCCAAAAATGACAGTGTTACCCCTTATTTTTTTTTTTTAGATCAAAACTTTGACATCCGATATCTCGGCTCTGGAAGGGTCTAGAGCCTCCATTTTTGCGCGCTGGTCGAAGTCTCGTGGCCCTCTGTCAGAATCCAGAGTTTCAAGAAGATCGGAGGGGGTCAAAATTTTGGCCAAAAACGACAGTGTTACCCCTTATGTTTTTTTTCAGGTCAAAACTTTGACATCCGATATCTCAGCTCTGGAAGGGTCTAGAGCCTCCATTTTTGCGCGCTGGTCGAAGTCTCGTGGCCCTCTGTCAGAATCCAGAGTTTCAAGAAGATCGGAGGGGGTCAAAATTTCGGCCAAAAACGACAGTGTTACCCCTTATGTTTTTTTTTCAGGTCAAAACTTTGACATCCGATATCTCGGCTCTGGAAGGGTCTAGAGCCTCCATTTTTACGCGCTGGTCGAAGTCTCGTGGCCCTCTGTCAGAATCCAGAGTTTCAAGAAGATCGGAGGGGGTCAAAATTTCGGCCAAAAACGACAGTGTTACCCCTTATGTTTTTTTTTTTCAGGTCAAAACTGTCGTTTTTGGCCGAAATTTTGACCCCCTCCAATCTTCTTGAAACTCTGGATTCTGACAGAGGGCCACGAGACTTCGACCAGCGCGCAAAAATGGAGGCTCTAGACCCTTCCAGAGCCGAGATATCGGATGTCAAAGTTTTGACCTGAAAAAAAAAAACATAAGGGGTAACACTGTCGTTTTTGGCCGAAATTTTGACCCCCTCCGATCTTCTTGAAACTCTGGATTCTGACAGAGGGCCACGGGACTTCGACCAGCACGCAAAAATGGAGGCTCTAGACCCTTCCAGAGCCGAGATATCGGACGTCAAAGTTTTGACCCGAAAAAAAAAACATAAGGGGTAACACTGTCGTTTTTGGCCGAAATTTTGACCCCCTCCGATCTTCTTGAAACTCTGGATTCTGACAGAGGGCCACGAGACTTCGACCAGCGCGCAAAAATGGAGGCTCTAGACCCTTCCAGAGCCGAGATATCGGATGTCAAAGTTTTGACCTGAAAAAAAAAAAACATAAGGGGTAACACTGTCGTTTTTGGCCGAAATTTTGACCCCCTCCGATCTTCTTGAAACTCTGGATTCTGACAGAGGGCCACGAGACTTCGACCAGCGCGCAAAAATGGAGGCTCTAGACCCTTCCAGAGCCGAGATATCGGATGTCAAAGTTTTGACCTGAAAAAAAAACATAAGGGGTAACACTGTCGTTTTTGGCCGAAATTTTGACCCCCTCCGATCTTCTTGAAACTCTGGATTCTGACAGAGGGCCACGAGACTTCGACCAGCGTGCAAAAATGGAGGCTCTAGACCCTTCCAGAGCCGAGATATCGGATGTCAAAGTTTTGACCTGAAAAAAAAACATAAGGGGTAACACTGTCGTTTTTGGCTGAAATTTTGACCCCCTCCGATCTTCTTGAAACTCTGGATTCTGACAGAGGGCCACGAGACTTCGACCAGCGCGCAAAAATGGAGGCTCTAGACCCTTCCAGAGCCGAGATATCGGATGTCAAAGTTTTGACCTGAAAAAAAACATAAGGGGTAACACTGTCGTTTTTGGCCGAAATTTTGACCCCCTCCGATCTTCTTGAAACTCTGGATTCTGACAGAGGGCCACGAGACTTCGACCAGCGCGCAAAAATGGAGGCTCTAGACCCTTCCAGAGCCGAGATATCGGATGTCAAAGTTTTGACCTGAAAAAAAAAAACATAAGGGGTAACACTGTCGTTTTTGGCCGAAATTTTGACCCCCTCCGATCTTCTTGAAACTCTGGATTCTGACAGAGGGCCACGAGACTTCGACCAGCGCGCAAAAATGGAGGCTCTAGACCCTTCCAGAGCCGAGATATCGGATGTCAAAGTTTTGACCTGAAAAAAAAAAAACATAAGGGGTAACACTGTCGTTTTTGGCCGAAATTTTGACCCCCTCCGATCTTCTTGAAACTCTGGATTCTGACAGAGGGCCACGAGACTTCGACCAGCGCGCAAAAATGGAGGCTCTAGACCCTTCCAGAGCCGAGATATCGGATGTCAAAGTTTTGACCAAAAACGACAGTGTTACCCCTTATGTTTTTTTTTCAGGTCAAAACTTTGACATCCGATATCTCGGCTCTGGAAGGGTCTAGAGCCTCCATTTTTGCACGCTGGTCGAAGTCTCGTGGCCCTCTGTCAGAATCCAGAGTTTCAAGAAGATCGGAGGGGGTCAAAATTTCGGCCAAAAACGACAGTGTTACCCCTTATGTTTTTTTTTCAGGTCAAAACTTTGACATCCGATATCTCGGCTCTGGAAGGGTCTAGAGCCTCCATTTTTGCGCGCTGGTCGAAGTCTCGTGGCCCTCTGTCAGAATCCAGAGTTTCAAGAAGATCGGAGGGGGTCAAAATTTCAGACAAAAATGACTGTGTTACCCCTTATGTTTTTTTTCAGGTCAAAACTTTGACATCCGATATCTCGGCTCTGGAAGGGTCTAGAGCCTCCATTTTTGCGCGCTGGTCGAAGTCTCGTGGCCCTCTGTCAGAATCCAGAGTTTCAAGAAGATCGGAGGGGGTCAAAATTTCGGCCAAAAACGACTGTGTTACCCCTTATGTTTTTTTTTTTTCAGGTCAAAACTTTGACATCCGATATCTCGGCTCTGGAAGGGTCTAGAGCCTCCATTTTTGCGCGCTGGTCGAAGTCTCGTGGCCCTCTGTCAGAATCAAGAGTTTCAAGAAGATCGGAGGGGGTCAAAATTTCGGCCAAAAATGACAGTGTTACCCCTTATTTTTTTTTTTTAGATCAAAACTTTGACATCCGATATCTCGGCTCTGGAAGGGTTCAGAGCCTCCATTTTTGCGCGCTGGTCGAAGTCTCGTGGCCCTCTGTCAGAATCCAGAGTTTCAAGAAGATCGGAGGGGGTCAAAATTTTGGCCAAAAACGACAGTGTTACCCCTTATGTTTTTTTTCAGGTCAAAACTTTGACATCCGATATCTCGGCTCTGGAAGGGTCTAGAGCCTCCATTTTTGCGCGCTGGTCGAAGTCTCGTGGCCCTCTGTCAGAATCCAGAGTTTCAAGAAGATCGGAGGGGGTCAAAATTTCGGCCAAAAACGACAGTGTTACCCCTTATGTTTTTTTTTCAGGTCAAAACTTTGACATCCGATATCTCGGCTCTGGAAGGGTCTAGAGCCTCCATTTTTACGCGCTGGTCGAAGTCTCGTGGCCCTCTGTCAGAATCCAGAGTTTCAAGAAGATCGGAGGGGGTCAAAATTTCGGCCAAAAACGACAGTGTTACCCCTTATGTTTTTTTTTTTCAGGTCAAAACTTTGACATCCGATATCTCGGCTCTGGAAGGGTCTAGAGCCTCCATTTTTGCGCGCTGGTCGAAGTCTCGTGGCCCTCTGTCAGAATCCAGAGTTTCAAGAAGATCGGAGGGGGTCAAAATTTTGGCCAAAAATGACAGTGTTACCCCTTATTTTTTTTTTTTAGATCAAAACTTTGACATCCGATATCTCGGCTCTGGAAGGGTCTAGAGCCTCCATTTTTGCGCGCTGGTCGAAGTCTCGTGGCCCTCTGTCAGAATCCAGAGTTTCAAGAAGATCGGAGGGGGTCAAAATTTTGGCCAAAAACGACAGTGTTACCCCTTATGTTTTTTTTCAGGTCAAAACTTTGACATCCGATATCTCAGCTCTGGAAGGGTCTAGAGCCTCCATTTTTGCGCGCTGGTCGAAGTCTCGTGGCCCTCTGTCAGAATCCAGAGTTTCAAGAAGATCGGAGGGGGTCAAAATTTCGGCCAAAAACGACAGTGTTACCCCTTATGTTTTTTTTTCAGGTCAAAACTTTGACATCCGATATCTCGGCTCTGGAAGGGTCTAGAGCCTCCATTTTTACGCGCTGGTCGAAGTCTCGTGGCCCTCTGTCAGAATCCAGAGTTTCAAGAAGATCGGAGGGGGTCAAAATTTCGGCCAAAAACGACAGTGTTACCCCTTATGTTTTTTTTTTTCAGGTCAAAACTGTCGTTTTTGGCCGAAATTTTGACCCCCTCCAATCTTCTTGAAACTCTGGATTCTGACAGAGGGCCACGAGACTTCGACCAGCGCGCAAAAATGGAGGCTCTAGACCCTTCCAGAGCCGAGATATCGGATGTCAAAGTTTTGACCTGAAAAAAAAAAACATAAGGGGTAACACTGTCGTTTTTGGCCGAAATTTTGACCCCCTCCGATCTTCTTGAAACTCTGGATTCTGACAGAGGGCCACGGGACTTCGACCAGCACGCAAAAATGGAGGCTCTAGACCCTTCCAGAGCCGAGATATCGGACGTCAAAGTTTTGACCCGAAAAAAAAAACATAAGGGGTAACACTGTCGTTTTTGGCCGAAATTTTGACCCCCTCCGATCTTCTTGAAACTCTGGATTCTGACAGAGGGCCACGAGACTTCGACCAGCGCGCAAAAATGGAGGCTCTAGACCCTTCCAGAGCCGAGATATCGGATGTCAAAGTTTTGACCTGAAAAAAAAAAAACATAAGGGGTAACACTGTCGTTTTTGGCCGAAATTTTGACCCCCTCCGATCTTCTTGAAACTCTGGATTCTGACAGAGGGCCACGAGACTTCGACCAGCGCGCAAAAATGGAGGCTCTAGACCCTTCCAGAGCCGAGATATCGGATGTCAAAGTTTTGACCTGAAAAAAAAACATAAGGGGTAACACTGTCGTTTTTGGCCGAAATTTTGACCCCCTCCGATCTTCTTGAAACTCTGGATTCTGACAGAGGGCCACGAGACTTCGACCAGCGTGCAAAAATGGAGGCTCTAGACCCTTCCAGAGCCGAGATATCGGATGTCAAAGTTTTGACCTGAAAAAAAAACATAAGGGGTAACACTGTCGTTTTTGGCTGAAATTTTGACCCCCTCCGATCTTCTTGAAACTCTGGATTCTGACAGAGGGCCACGAGACTTCGACCAGCGCGCAAAAATGGAGGCTCTAGACCCTTCCAGAGCCGAGATATCGGATGTCAAAGTTTTGACCTGAAAAAAAACATAAGGGGTAACACTGTCGTTTTTGGCCGAAATTTTGACCCCCTCCGATCTTCTTGAAACTCTGGATTCTGACAGAGGGCCACGAGACTTCGACCAGCGCGCAAAAATGGAGGCTCTAGACCCTTCCAGAGCCGAGATATCGGATGTCAAAGTTTTGACCTGAAAAAAAAAAACATAAGGGGTAACACTGTCGTTTTTGGCCGAAATTTTGACCCCCTCCGATCTTCTTGAAACTCTGGATTCTGACAGAGGGCCACGAGACTTCGACCAGCGCGCAAAAATGGAGGCTCTAGACCCTTCCAGAGCCGAGATATCGGATGTCAAAGTTTTGACCTGAAAAAAAAAAAACATAAGGGGTAACACTGTCGTTTTTGGCCGAAATTTTGACCCCCTCCGATCTTCTTGAAACTCTGGATTCTGACAGAGGGCCACGAGACTTCGACCAGCGCGCAAAAATGGAGGCTCTAGACCCTTCCAGAGCCGAGATAACGGATGTCAAAGTTTTGACCTGAAAAAAAACATAAGGGGTAACACTGTCGTTTTTGGCCGAAATTTTGACCCCCTCCGATCTTCTTGAAACTCTGGATTCTGACAGAGGGCCACGAGACTTCGACCAACGCGCAAAAATGGAGGCTCTAGACCCTTCCAGAGCCGAGATATCGGATGTCAAAGTCTTGACCTGAAAAAAAAACATAAGGGGTAACACTGTCGTTTTTGGCCGAAATTTTGACCCCCTCCGATCTTCTTGAAACTCTGGATTCTGACAGAGGGCCATGAGACTTCAACCAGCGCGCAAAATGGAGGCTCTAGACTCTTCCAGAGCCGAGATATCGGATGTCAAAGTTTTGACCTGAAAAAAAAACATAAGGGGTAACACTGTCGTTTTTGGCCGAAATTTTGACCCCCTCCGATCTTCTTGAAACTCTGGATTCTGACAGAGGGCCACAAGACTTCGACCAGCGCGCAAAAATGGAGGCTCTAGACCCTTCCAGAGCCGAGATATCGGATGTCAAAGTTTTGACCTGAAAAAAAAAACATAAGGGGTAACACTGTCGTTTTTGGCTGAAATTTTGACCCCCTCCGATCTTCTTGAAACTCTGGATTCTGACAGAGGGCCACGAGACTTCGACCAGCGCGCAAAAATGGAGGCTCTAGACCCTTCCAGAGCCGAGATATCGGATGTCAAAGTTTTGACCTGAAAAAAAACATAAGGGGTAACACTGTCGTTTTTGGCCGAAATTTTGACCCCCTCCGATCTTCTTGAAACTCTGGATTCTGACAGAGGGCCACGAGACTTCGACCAGCGCGCAAAAATGGAGGCTCTAGACCCCTCCAGAGCCGAGATATCGGATGTCAAAGTTTTGACCTGAAAAAAAAAAAAAACATAAGGGGTAACACTGTCGTTTTTGGCCGAAATTTTGACCCCCTCCGATCTTCTTGAAACTCTGGATTCTGACAGAGGGCCACGAGACTTCGACCAGCGCGCAAAAATGGAGGCTCTAGACCCTTCCAGAGCCAAGATATCGGATGTCAAAGTTTTGACCTGAAAAAAAAAAAACATAAGGGGTAACACTGTCGTTTTTGGCCGAAATTTTGACCCCCTCCGATCTTCTTGAAACTCTGGATTCTGACAGAGGGCCACGAGACTTCGACCAGCGCGCAAAAATGGAGGCTCTAGACCCTTCCAGAGCCGAGATAACGGATGTCAAAGTTTTGACCTGAAAAAAAAAACATAAGGGGTAACACTGTCGTTTTTGGCCGAAATTTTGACCCCCTCCGATCTTCTTGAAACTCTGGATTCTGACAGAGGGCCATGAGACTTCGACCAACGCGCAAAAATGGAGGCTCTAGACCCTTCCAGAGCCGAGATATCGGATGTCAAAGTCTTGACCTGAAAAAAAAACATAAGGGGTAACACTGTCGTTTTTGGCCGAAATTTTGACCCCCTCCGATCTTCTTGAAACTCTGGATTCTGACAGAGGGCCATGAGACTTCAACCAGCGCGCAAAATGGAGGCTCTAGACTCTTCCAGAGCCGAGATATCGGATGTCAAAGTTTTGACCTGAAAAAAAAACATAAGGGGTAACACTGTCGTTTTTGGCCGAAATTTTGACCCCCTCCGATCTTCTTGAAACTCTGGATTCTGACAGAGGGCCACAAGACTTCGACCAGCGCGCAAAAATGGAGGCTCTAGACCCTTCCAGAGCCGAGATATCGGATGTCAAAGTTTTGACCTGAAAAAAAAAAAACATAAGGGGTAACACTGTCGTTTTTGGCCGAAATTTTGACCCCCTCCGATCTTCTTGAAACTCTGGATTCTGACAGAGGGCCACGAGACTTCGACCAGCGCGCAAAAATGGAGGCTCTAGACCCTTCCAGAGCCGAGATATCGGATGTCAAAGTTTTGACCTGAAAAAAAACATAAGGGGTAACACTGTCGTTTTTGGCCGAAATTTTGACCCCCTCCGATCTTCTTGAAACTCTGGATTCTGACAGAGGGCCACGAGACTTCGACCAGCGCGCAAAAATGGAGGCTCTAGACCCTTCCAGAGCCGAGATATCGGATGTCAAAGTTTTGACCTGAAAAAAAAAAACATAAGGGGTAACACTGTCGTTTTTGGCCGAAATTTTGACCCCCTCCGATCTTCTTGAAACTCTGGATTCTGACAGAGGGCCACGAGACTTCGACCAGCGCGCAAAAATGGAGGCTCTAGACCCTTCCAGAGCCGAGATATCGGATGTCAAAGTTTTGACCTGAAAAAAAAAACATAAGGGGTAACACTGTCGTTTTTGGCCGAAATTTTGACCCCCTCCGATCTTCTTGAAACTCTGGATTCTGACAGAGGGCCACGAGACTTCGACCAGCGCGCAAAAATGGAGGCTCTAGACCCTTCCATGAGCCGAGATATCGGATGTCAAAGTTTTGACCTGAAAAAAAAAACATAAGGGGTAACACTGTCGTTTTTGGCCGAAATTTTGACCCCCTCCGATCTTCTTGAAACTCTGGATTCTGACAGAGGGCCACGAGACTTCGACCAGCGCGCAAAAATGGAGGCTCTAGACCCTTCCAGAGCCGAGATATCGGATGTCAAAGTTTTGACCTGAAAAAAAAACATAAGGGGTAACACTGTCGTTTTTGGCCGAAATTTTGACCCCCTCCGATCTTCTTGAAACTCTGGATTCTGACAGAGGGCCACAAGACTTCGACCAGCGCGCAAAAATGGAGGCTCTAGACCCTTCCAGAGCCGAGATATCGGATGTCAAAGTTTTGACCTGAAAAAAAAAAACATAAGGGGTAACACTGTCGTTTTTGGCCGAAATTTTGACCCCCTCCGATCTTCTTGAAACTCTGGATTCTGACAGAGGGCCACGAGACTTCGACCAGCGCGCAAAAATGGAGGCTCTAGACCCTTCCAGAGCCGAGATATCGGATGTCAAAGTTTTGACCTGAAAAAAAAACATAAGGGGTAACACTGTCGTTTTTGGCCGAAATTTTGACCCCCTCCGATCTTCTTGAAACTCTGGATTCTGACAGAGGGCCACGAGACTTCGACCAGCGCGCAAAAATGGAGGCTCTAGACCCTTCCAGAGCTGAGATATCGGATGTCAAAGTTTTGACCTGAAAAAAAAAACATAAGGGGTAACACTGTCGTTTTTGGCCGAAATTTTGACCCCCTCCGATCTTCTTGAAACTCTGGATTCTGACAGAGGGCCACGAGACTTCGACCAGCGTGCAAAAATGGAGGCTCTAGACCCTTCCAGAGCCGAGATATCGGATGTCAAAGTTTTGACCTGAAAAAAAAACATAAGGGGTAACACTGTCGTTTTTGGCCGAAATTTTGACCCCCTCCGATCTTCTTGAAACTCTGGATTCTGACAGAGGGCCACGAGACTTCGACCAGCGCGCAAAAATGGAGGCTCTAGACCCTTCCAGAGCCGAGATATCGGATGTCAAAGTTTTGACCTGAAAAAAAAACATAAGGGGTAACACTGTCGTTTTTGGCCGAAATTTTGACCCCCTCCGATCTTCTTGAAACTCTGGATTCTGACAGAGGGCCACGAGACTTCGACCAGCGCGCAAAAATGGAGGCTCTAGACCCTTCCAGAGCCGAGATATCGGATGTCAAAGTTTTGACCTGAAAAAAAAAAACATAAGGGGTAACACTGTCGTTTTTGGCCAAAATTTTGACCCCCTCCGATCTTCTTGAAACTCTGGATTCTGACAGAGGGCCACGAGACTTCGACCAGCGCGCAAAAAATGGAGGCTCTAGACCCTTCCAGAGCCGAGATATCGGATGTGAAAGTTTTGACCTGAAAAAAAAAACATAAGGGGTAACACTGTCGTTTTTGGCCGAAATTTTGACCCCCTCCGATCTTCTTGAAACTCTGGATTCTGACAGAGGGCCACGAGACTTCGACCAGCGCGCAAAAATGGAGGCTCTAGACCCTTCCAGAGCCGAGATATCGGATGTCAAAGTTTTGACCTGAAAAAAAAACATAAGGGGTAACACTGTCGTTTTTGGCCGAAATTTTGACCCCCTCCGATCTTCTTGAAACTCTGGATTCTGACAGAGGGCCACGAGACTTCGACCAACGCGCAAAAATGGAGGCTCTAGACCCTTCCAGAGCCGAGATATCGGATGTCAAAGTCTTGACCTGAAAAAAAAACATAAGGGGTAACACTGTCGTTTTTGGCCGAAATTTTGACCCCCTCCGATCTTCTTGAAACTCTGGATTCTGACAGAGGGCCATGAGACTTCAACCAGCGCGCAAAATGGAGGTTCTAGACCCTTCCAGAGCCGAGATATCGGATGTCAAAGTTTTGACCCGAAAAAAAAAACATAAGGGGTAACACTGTCGTTTTTGGCCGAAATTTTGACCCCCTCCGATCTTCTTGAAACTCTGGATTCTGACAGAGGGCCACAAGACTTCGACCAGCGCGCAAAAATGGAGGCTCTAGACCCTTCCAGAGCCGAGATATCGGATGTCAAAGTTTTGACCTGAAAAAAAAAACATAAGGGGTAACACTGTCGTTTTTGGCCGAAATTTTGACCCCCTCCGATCTTCTTGAAACTCTGGATTCTGACAGAGGGTAGGGCCACGAGACTTCGACCAGCGCGCAAAAATGGAGGCTCTAGACCCTTCCAGAGCCGAGATATCGGATGTCAAAGTTTTGACCTGATAAAAAAACATAAGGGGTAACACTGTCGTTTTTGGCCGAAATTTTGACCCCCTCCGATCTTCTTGAAACTCTGGATTCTGACAGAGGGCCACGAGACTTCGACCAGCGCGCAAAAATGGAGGCTCTAGACCCTTCCAGAGCCGAGATATCGGATGTCAAAGTTTTGACCTGAAAAAAAAAACATAAGGGGTAACACTGTCGTTTTTGGCCGAAATTTTGACCCCCTCCGATCTTCTTGAAACTCTGGATTCTGACAGAGGGCCACGAGACTTCGACCAGCGCGCAAAAATGGAGGCTCTAGACCCTTCCAGAGCCGAGATATCGGATGTCAAAGTTTTGACCTGAAAAAAAAAACATAAGGGGTAACACTGTCGTTTTTGGCCGAAATTTTGACCCCCTCCGATCTTCTTGAAACTCTGGATTCTGACAGAGGGCCACGAGACTTCGACCAGCGCGCAAAAATGGAGGCTCTAGACCCTTCCAGAGCCGAGATATCGGATGTCAAAGTTTTGACCTGAAAAAAAAACATAAGGGGTAACACTGTCGTTTTTGGCCGAAATTTGACCCCCTCCGATCTTCTTGAAACTCTGGATTCTGACAGAGGGCCACGAGACTTCGACCAACGCGCAAAAATGGAGGCTCTAGACCCTTCCAGAGCCGAGATATCGGATGTCAAAGTCTTGACCTGAAAAAAAAACATAAGGGGTAACACTGTCGTTTTTGGCCGAAATTTTGACCCCCTCCGATCTTCTTGAAACTCTGGATTCTGACAGAGGGCCATGAGACTTCAACCAGCGCGCAAAATGGAGGTTCTAGACCCTTCCAGAGCCGAGATATCGGATGTCAAAGTTTTGACCCGAAAAAAAAAACATAAGGGGTAACACTGTCGTTTTTGGCCGAAATTTTGACCCCCTCCGATCTTCTTGAAACTCTGGATTCTGACAGAGGGCCACAAGACTTCGACCAGCGCGCAAAAATGGAGGCTCTAGACCCTTCCAGAGCCGAGATATCGGATGTCAAAGTTTTGACCTGAAAAAAAAAACATAAGGGGTAACACTGTCGTTTTTGGCCGAAATTTTGACCCCCTCCGATCTTCTTGAAACTCTGGATTCTGACAGAGGGCCACGAGACTTCGACCAGCGCGCAAAAATGGAGGCTCTAGACCCTTCCAGAGCCGAGATATCGGATGTCAAAGTTTTGACCTGATAAAAAAACATAAGGGGTAACACTGTCGTTTTTGGCCGAAATTTTGACCCCCTCCGATCTTCTTGAAACTCTGGATTCTGACAGAGGGCCACGAGACTTCGACCAGCGCGCAAAAATGGAGGCTCTAGACCCTTCCAGAGCCGAGATATCGGATGTCAAAGTTTTGACCTGAAAAAAAAAAACATAAGGGGTAACACTGTCGTTTTTGGCCGAAATTTTGACCCCCTCCGATCTTCTTGAAACTCTGGATTCTGACAGAGGGCCACGAGACTTCGACCAGCGCGCAAAAATGGAGGCTCTAGACCCTTCCAGAGCCGAGATATCGGATGTCAAAGTTTTGACCTGAAAAAAAAAACATAAGGGGTAACACTGTCGTTTTTGGCCGAAATTTTGACCCCCTCCGATCTTCTTGAAACTCTGGATTCTGACAGAGGGCCACGAGACTTCGACCAGCGCGCAAAAATGGAGGCTCTAGACCCTTCCAGAGCCGAGATATCGGATGTCAAAGTTTTGACCTGAAAAAAAAAACATAAGGGGTAACACTGTCGTTTTTGGCCGAAATTTTGACCCCCTCCGATCTTCTTGAAACTCTGGATTCTGACAGAGGGCCATGAGACTTCAACCAGCGCGCAAAATGGAGGCTCTAGACTCTTCCAGAGCCGAGATATCGGATGTCAAAGTTTTGACCTGAAAAAAAAACATAAGGGGTAACACTGTCGTTTTTGGCCGAAATTTTGACCCCCTCCGATCTTCTTGAAACTCTGGATTCTGACAGAGGGCCACAAGACTTCGACCAGCGCGCAAAAATGGAGGCTCTAGACCCTTCCAGAGCCGAGATATCGGATGTCAAAGTTTTGACCTGAAAAAAAAACATAAGGGGTAACACTGTCGTTTTTGGCTGAAATTTTGACCCCCTCCGATCTTCTTGAAACTCTGGATTCTGACAGAGGGCCACGAGACTTCGACCAGCGCGCAAAAATGGAGGCTCTAGACCCTTCCAGAGCCGAGATATCAGACGTCAAAGTTTTGACCTGAAAAAAAAAAAACATAAGGGGTAACACTGTCGTTTTTGGCCGAAATTTTGACCCCCTCCGATCTTCTTGAAACTCTGGATTCTGACAGAGGGCCACGAGACTTCGACCAGCGCGCAAAAATGGAGGCTCTAGACCCTTCCAGAGCCGAGATAACGGATGTCAAAGTTTTGACCTGAAAAAAAAACATAAGGGGTAACACTGTCGTTTTTGGCCGAAATTTTGACCCCCTCCGATCTTCTTGAAACTCTGGATTCTGACAGAGGGCCACGAGACTTCGACCAACGCGCAAAAATGGAGGCTCTAGACCCTTCCAGAGCCGAGATATCGGATGTCAAAGTCTTGACCTGAAAAAAAAACATAAGGGGTAACACTGTCGTTTTTGGCCGAAATTTTGACCCCCTCCGATCTTCTTGAAACTCTGGATTCTGACAGAGGGCCATGAGACTTCAACCAGCGCGCAAAATGGAGGCTCTAGACTCTTCCAGAGCCGAGATATCGGATGTCAAAGTTTTGACCTGAAAAAAAAAACATAAGGGGTAACACTGTCGTTTTTGGCCGAAATTTTGACCCCCTCCGATCTTCTTGAAACTCTGGATTCTGACAGAGGGCCACAAGACTTCGACCAGCGCGCAAAAATGGAGGCTCTAGACCCTTCCAGAGCCGAGATATCGGATGTCAAAGTTTTGACCTGAAAAAAAAAAACATAAGGGGTAACAATGTCGTTTTTGGCCGAAATTTTGACCCCCTCCGATCTTCTTGAAACTCTGGATTCTGACAGAGGGCCACGAGACTTCGACCAGCGCGCAAAAATGGAGGCTCTAGACCCTTCCAGAGCCGAGATATCGGATGTCAAAGTTTTGACCTGAAAAAAAACATAAGGGGTAACACTGTCGTTTTTGGCCGAAATTTTGACCCCCTCCGATCTTCTTGAAACTCTGGATTCTGACAGAGGGCCACGAGACTTCGACCAGCGCGCAAAAATGGAGGCTCTAGACCCTTCCAGAGCCGAGATATCGGATGTCAAAGTTTTGACCTGAAAAAAAAAAACATAAGGGGTAACACTGTCGTTTTTGGTCAAAACTTTGACATCCGATATCTCGGCTCTGGAAGGGTCTAGAGCCTCCATTTTTGCGCGCTGGTCGAAGTCTCGTGGCCCTCTGTCAGAATCCAGAGTTTCAAGAAGATCGGAGGGGGTCAAAATTTCAGACAAAAATGACAGTGTTACCCCTTATGTTTTTTTTCAGGTCAAAACTTTGACATCCGATATCTCGGCTCTGGAAGGGTCTAGAGCCTCCATTTTTGCGCGCTGGTCGAAGTCTCGTGGCCCTCTGTCAGAATCCAGAGTTTCAAGAAGATCGGAGGGGGTCAAAATTTCGGCCAAAAACGACAGTGTTACCCCTTATGTTTTTTTTTTCAGGTCAAAACTTTGACATCCGATATCTCGGCTCTGGAAGGGTCTAGAGCCTCCATTTTTGCGCGCTGGTCGAAGTCTCGTGGCCCTCTGTCAGAATCCAGAGTTTCAAGAAGATCGGAGGGGGTCAAAATTTCGGCCAAAAATGACAGTGTTACCCCTTATTTTTTTTTTTTAGATCAAAACTTTGACATCCGATATCTCGGCTCTGGAAGGGTCTAGAGCCTCCATTTTTGCGCGCTGGTCGAAGTCTCGTGGCCCTCTGTCAGAATCCAGAGTTTCAAGAAGATCGGAGGGGGTCAAAATTTTGGCCAAAAACGACAGTGTTACCCCTTATGTTTTTTTTCAGGTCAAAACTTTGACATCCGATATCTCGGCTCTGGAAGGGTCTAGAGCCTCCATTTTTGCGCGCTGGTCGAAGTCTCGTGGCCCTCTGTCAGAATCCAGAGTTTCAAGAAGATCGGAGGGGGTCAAAATTTCGGCCAAAAACGACAGTGTTACCCCTTATGTTTTTTTTTCAGGTCAAAACTTTGACATCCGATATCTCGGCTCTGGAAGGGTCTAGAGCCTCCATTTTTACGCGCTGGTCGAAGTCTCGTGGCCCTCTGTCAGAATCCAGAGTTTCAAGAAGATCGGAGGGGGTCAAAATTTCGGCCAAAAACGACAGTGTTACCCCTTATGTTTTTTTTTTCAGGTCAAAACTTTGACATCCGATATCTCGGCTCTGGAAGGGTCTAGAGCCTCCATTTTTGCGCGCTGGTCGAAGTCTCGTGGCCCTCTGTCAGAATCCAGAGTTTCAAGAAGATCGGAGGGGGTCAAAATTTTGGCCAAAAACGACAGTGTTACCCCTTATGTTTTTTTTTCAGATCAAAACTTTGACATCCGATATCTCGGCTCTGGAAGGGTCTAGAGCCTCCATTTTTGCGCGCTGGTCGAAGTCTCGTGGCCCTCTGTCAGAATCCAGAGTTTCAAGAAGATCGGAGGGGGTCAAAATTTTGGCCAAAAACGACAGTGTTACCCCTTATGTTTTTTTTCAGGTCAAAACTTTGACATCCGATATCTCAGCTCTGGAAGGGTCTAGAGCCTCCATTTTTGCGCGCTGGTCGAAGTCTCGTGGCCCTCTGTCAGAATCCAGAGTTTCAAGAAGATCGGAGGGGGTCAAAATTTTGGCCAAAAACGACAGTGTTACCCCTTATGTTTTTTATTCAGGTCAAAACTTTGACATCCGATATCTCGGCTCTGGAAGGGTCTAGAGCCTCCATTTTTGCGCGCTGGTCGAAGTCTCGTGGCCCTCTGTCAGCATCCAGAGTTTCAAGAAGATCGGAGGGGGTCAAAATTTCGGCCAAAAACGACAGTGTTACCCCTTATGTTTTTTTTTTTCAGGTCAAAACTGTCGTTTTTGGCCGAAATTTTGACCGCCTCCAATCTTCTTGAAACTCTGGATTCTGACAGAGGGCCACGAGACTTCGACCAGCGCGCAAAAATGGAGGCTCTAGACCCTTCCAGAGCCGAGATATCGGATGTCAAAGTTTTGACCCAAAAAAAAAAAACATAAGGGGTAACACTGTCGTTTTTGGCCGAAATTTTGACCCCCTCCGATCTTCTTGAAACTCTGGATTCTGACAGAGGGCCACGAGACTTCGACCAGCGCGCAAAAATGGAGGCTCTAGACCCTTCCAGAGCCGAGATATCGGATGTCAAAGTTTTGACCTGAAAAAAAAAAACATAAGGGGTAACACTGTCGTTTTTGGCCGAAATTTTGACCCCCTCCGATCTTCTTGAAACTCTGGATTCTGACAGAGGGCCACGAGACTTCGACCAGCGCGCAAAAATGGAGGCTCTAGACCCTTCCAGAGCCGAGATATCGGATGTCAAAGTTTTGACCTGAAAAAAAAAAACATAAGGGGTAACACTGTCGTTTTTGGCCGAAATTTTGACCCCCTCCGATCTTCTTGAAACTCTGGATTCTGACAGAGGGCCATGAGACTTCAACCAGCGCGCAAAAATGGAGGCTCTAGACCCTTCCAGAGCCGAGATATCGGATGTCAAAGTTTTGACCTGAAAAAAAAACATAAGGGGTAACACTGTCGTTTTTGGCCGAAATTTTGACCCCCTCCGATCTTATTTGAAACTCTGGATTCTGACAGAGGGCCACAAGACTTCGACCAGCGCGCAAAAATGGAGGCTCTAGACCCTTCCAGAGCCGAGATATCGGATGTCAAAGTTTTGACCTGAAAAAAAAAACATAAGGGGTAACACTGTCGTTTTTGGACGAAATTTTGACCCCCTCCGATCTTCTTGAAACTCTGGATTCTGACAGAGGGCCACGAGACTTCGACCAACGCGCAAAAATGGAGGCTCTAGACCCTTCCAGAGCCGAGATATCGGATGTCAAAGTTTTGACCTGAAAAAAACATAAGGGGTAACACTGTCGTGTTTGGCCGAAATTTTGACCCCCTCCGATCTTCTTGAAACTCTGGATTCTGACAGAGGGCCACGAGACTTCGACCAGCACGCAAAAATGGAGGCTCTAGACCCTTCCAGAGCCGAGATATCGGACGTCAAAGTTTTGACCCAAAAAAAAAAACATAAGGGGTAACACTGTCGTTTTTGGCCGAAATTTTGACCCCCTCCGATCTTCTTGAAACTCTGGATTCTGACAGAGGGCCACGAGACTTCGACCAACGCGCAAAAATGGAGGCTCTAGACCCTTCCAGAGCCGAGATATCGGATGTCAAAGTCTTGACCTGAAAAAAAAACATAAGGGGTAACACTGTCGTTTTTGGCCGAAATTTTGACCCCCTCCGATCTTCTTGAAACTCTGGATTCTGACAGAGGGCCATGAGACTTCAACCAGCGCGCAAAATGGAGGTTCTAGACCCTTCCAGAGCCGAGATATCGGATGTCAAAGTTTTGACCTGAAAAAAAAACATAAGGGGTAACACTGTCGTTTTTGGCCGAAATTTTGACCCCCTCCGATCTTCTTGAAACTCTGGATTCTGACAGAGGGCCACAAGACTTCGACCAGCGCGCAAAAATGGAGGCTCTAGACCCTTCCAGAGCCGAGATATCGGATGTCAAAGTTTTGACCTGAAAAAAAAAAACATAAGGGGTAACACTGTCGTTTTTGGCCGAAATTTTGACCCCCTCCGATCTTCTTGAAACTCTGGATTCTGACAGAGGGCCACGAGACTTCGACCAGCACGCAAAAATGGAGGCTCTAGACCCTTCCAGAGCCGAGATATCGGATGTCAAAGTTTTGACCTGAAAAAAAAACATAAGGGGTAACACTGTCGTTTTTGGCCGAAATTTTGACCCCCTCCGATCTTCTTGAAACTCTGGATTCTGACAGAGGGCCACGAGACTTCGACCAGCGCGCAAAAATGGAGGCTCTAGACCCTTCCAGAGCCGAGATATCGGATGTCAAAGTTTTGACCTGAAAAAAAAACATAAGGGGTAACACTGTCGTTTTTGGCCGAAATTTTGACCCCCTCCGATCTTCTTGAAACTCTGGATTCTGACAGAGGGCCATGAGACTTCAACCAGCGCGCAAATTGGAGGCTCTAGACCCTTCCAGAGCCGAGATATCGGATGTCAAAGTTTTGACCTGAAAAAAAAACATAAGGGGTAACACTGTCGTTTTTGGCCGAAATTTTGACCCCCTCCGATCTTCTTGAAACTCTGGATTCTGACAGAGGGCCACAAGACTTCGACCAGCGCGCAAAAATGGAGGCTCTAGACCCTTCCAGAGCCGAGATATCGGATGTCAAAGTTTTGACCTGAAAAAAAAAAAACATAAGGGGTAACACTGTCGTTTTTGGCCGAAATTTTGACCCCCTCCGATCTTCTTGAAACTCTGGATTCTGACAGAGGGCCACGAGACTTCGACCAGCGCGCAAAAATGGAGGCTCTAGACCCTTCCAGAGCCGAGATATCGGATGTCTAAGTTTTGACCTGAAAAAAAACATCAGGGGTAACACTGTCGTTTTTGGCCGAAATTTTGACCCCCTCCGATCTTCTTGAAACTCTGGATTCTGACAGAGGGCCACGAGACTTCGACCAGCGCGCAAAAATGGAGGCTCTAGACCCTTCCAGAGCCGAGATATCGGATGTCAAAGTTTTGACCTGAAAAAAAAACATAAGGGGTAACACTGTCGTTTTTGGCCGAAATTTTGACCCCCTCCGATCTTCTTGAAACTCTGGATTCTGACAGAGGGCCACGAGACTTCAACCAGCGCGCAAAAATGGAGGCTCTAGACCCTTCCAGAGCCGAGATATCGGATGTCAAAGATTTGACCTGAAAAAAAAACATAAGGGGTAACACTGTCGTTTTTGGCCGAAATTTTGACCCCCTCCGATCTTCTTGAAACTCTGGATTCTGACAGAGGGCCACGAGACTTCGACCAGCGCGCAAAAATGGAGGCTCTAGACCCTTCCAGAGCCGAGATATCGGATGTCAAAGTTTTGACCAAAAACGACAGTGTTACCCCTTATGTTTTTTTTTCAGGTCAAAACTTTGACATCCGATATCTCGGCTCTGGAAGGGTCTAGAGCCTCCATTTTTGCACGCTGGTCGAAGTCTCGTGGCCCTCTGTCAGAATCCAGAGTTTCAAGAAGATCGGAGGGGGTCAAAATTTCGGCCAAAAACGACAGTGTTACCCCTTATGTTTTTTTTTCAGGTCAAAACTTTGACATCCGATATCTCGGCTCTGGAAGGGTCTAGAGCCTCCATTTTTGCGCGCTGGTCGAAGTCTCGTGGCCCTCTGTCAGAATCCAGAGTTTCAAGAAGATCGGAGGGGGTCAAAATTTCAGACAAAAATGACTGTGTTACCCCTTATGTTTTTTTTCAGGTCAAAACTTTGACATCCGATATCTCGGCTCTGGAAGGGTCTAGAGCCTCCATTTTTGCGCGCTGGTCGAAGTCTCGTGGCCCTCTGTCAGAATCCAGAGTTTCAAGAAGATCGGAGGGGGTCAAAATTTCGGCCAAAAACGACTGTGTTACCCCTTATGTTTTTTTTTTTTCAGGTCAAAACTTTGACATCCGATATCTCGGCTCTGGAAGGGTCTAGAGCCTCCATT
Source organism: Cyprinella venusta (assembly GCA_038021265.1). NCBI lineage: Eukaryota > Metazoa > Chordata > Actinopteri > Cypriniformes > Leuciscidae > Cyprinella > Cyprinella venusta. Next base: position 24,008 of record JBBNEX010000331.1, read on the forward strand.
TTTGCGCGCTGGTCGAAGTCTCGTGGCCCTCTGTCAGAATCAAGAGTTTCAAGAAGATCGGAGGGGGTCAAAATTTCGGCCAAAAATGACAGTGTTACCCCTTATTTTTTTTTTTTAGATCAAAACTTTGACATCCGATATCTCGGCTCTGGAAGGGTTCAGAGCCTCCATTTTTGCGCGCTGGTCGAAGTCTCGTGGCCCTCTGTCAGAATCCAGAGTTTCAAGAAGATCGGAGGGGGTCAAAATTTTGGCCAAAAACGACAGTGTTACCCCTTATGTTTTTTTTCAGGTCAAAACTTTGACATCCGATATCTCGGCTCTGGAAGGGTCTAGAGCCTCCATTTTTGCGCGCTGGTCGAAGTCTCGTGGCCCTCTGTCAGAATCCAGAGTTTCAAGAAGATCGGAGGGGGTCAAAATTTCGGCCAAAAACGACAGTGTTACCCCTTATGTTTTTTTTTCAGGTCAAAACTTTGACATCCGATATCTCGGCTCTGGAAGGGTCTAGAGCCTCCATTTTTACGCGCTGGTCGAAGTCTCGTGGCCCTCTGTCAGAATCCAGAGTTTCAAGAAGATCGGAGGGGGTCAAAATTTCGGCCAAAAACGACAGTGTTACCCCTTATGTTTTTTTTTTTCAGGTCAAAACTTTGACATCCGATATCTCGGCTCTGGAAGGGTCTAGAGCCTCCATTTTTGCGCGCTGGTCGAAGTCTCGTGGCCCTCTGTCAGAATCCAGAGTTTCAAGAAGATCGGAGGGGGTCAAAATTTTGGCCAAAAATGACAGTGTTACCCCTTATTTTTTTTTTTTAGATCAAAACTTTGACATCCGATATCTCGGCTCTGGAAGGGTCTAGAGCCTCCATTTTTGCGCGCTGGTCGAAGTCTCGTGGCCCTCTGTCAGAATCCAGAGTTTCAAGAAGATCGGAGGGGGTCAAAATTTTGGCCAAAAACGACAGTGTTACCCCTTATGTTTTTTTTCAGGTCAAAACTTTGACATCCGATATCTCAGCTCTGGAAGGGTCTAGAGCCTCCATTTTTGCGCGCTGGTCGAAGTCTCGTGGCCCTCTGTCAGAATCCAGAGTTTCAAGAAGATCGGAGGGGGTCAAAATTTCGGCCAAAAACGACAGTGTTACCCCTTATGTTTTTTTTTCAGGTCAAAACTTTGACATCCGATATCTCGGCTCTGGAAGGGTCTAGAGCCTCCATTTTTACGCGCTGGTCGAAGTCTCGTGGCCCTCTGTCAGAATCCAGAGTTTCAAGAAGATCGGAGGGGGTCAAAATTTCGGCCAAAAACGACAGTGTTACCCCTTATGTTTTTTTTTTTCAGGTCAAAACTGTCGTTTTTGGCCGAAATTTTGACCCCCTCCAATCTTCTTGAAACTCTGGATTCTGACAGAGGGCCACGAGACTTCGACCAGCGCGCAAAAATGGAGGCTCTAGACCCTTCCAGAGCCGAGATATCGGATGTCAAAGTTTTGACCTGAAAAAAAAAAACATAAGGGGTAACACTGTCGTTTTTGGCCGAAATTTTGACCCCCTCCGATCTTCTTGAAACTCTGGATTCTGACAGAGGGCCACGGGACTTCGACCAGCACGCAAAAATGGAGGCTCTAGACCCTTCCAGAGCCGAGATATCGGACGTCAAAGTTTTGACCCGAAAAAAAAAACATAAGGGGTAACACTGTCGTTTTTGGCCGAAATTTTGACCCCCTCCGATCTTCTTGAAACTCTGGATTCTGACAGAGGGCCACGAGACTTCGACCAGCGCGCAAAAATGGAGGCTCTAGACCCTTCCAGAGCCGAGATATCGGATGTCAAAGTTTTGACCTGAAAAAAAAAAAACATAAGGGGTAACACTGTCGTTTTTGGCCGAAATTTTGACCCCCTCCGATCTTCTTGAAACTCTGGATTCTGACAGAGGGCCACGAGACTTCGACCAGCGCGCAAAAATGGAGGCTCTAGACCCTTCCAGAGCCGAGATATCGGATGTCAAAGTTTTGACCTGAAAAAAAAACATAAGGGGTAACACTGTCGTTTTTGGCCGAAATTTTGACCCCCTCCGATCTTCTTGAAACTCTGGATTCTGACAGAGGGCCACGAGACTTCGACCAGCGTGCAAAAATGGAGGCTCTAGACCCTTCCAGAGCCGAGATATCGGATGTCAAAGTTTTGACCTGAAAAAAAAACATAAGGGGTAACACTGTCGTTTTTGGCTGAAATTTTGACCCCCTCCGATCTTCTTGAAACTCTGGATTCTGACAGAGGGCCACGAGACTTCGACCAGCGCGCAAAAATGGAGGCTCTAGACCCTTCCAGAGCCGAGATATCGGATGTCAAAGTTTTGACCTGAAAAAAAACATAAGGGGTAACACTGTCGTTTTTGGCCGAAATTTTGACCCCCTCCGATCTTCTTGAAACTCTGGATTCTGACAGAGGGCCACGAGACTTCGACCAGCGCGCAAAAATGGAGGCTCTAGACCCTTCCAGAGCCGAGATATCGGATGTCAAAGTTTTGACCTGAAAAAAAAAAACATAAGGGGTAACACTGTCGTTTTTGGCCGAAATTTTGACCCCCTCCGATCTTCTTGAAACTCTGGATTCTGACAGAGGGCCACGAGACTTCGACCAGCGCGCAAAAATGGAGGCTCTAGACCCTTCCAGAGCCGAGATATCGGATGTCAAAGTTTTGACCTGAAAAAAAAAAAACATAAGGGGTAACACTGTCGTTTTTGGCCGAAATTTTGACCCCCTCCGATCTTCTTGAAACTCTGGATTCTGACAGAGGGCCACGAGACTTCGACCAGCGCGCAAAAATGGAGGCTCTAGACCCTTCCAGAGCCGAGATATCGGATGTCAAAGTTTTGACCAAAAACGACAGTGTTACCCCTTATGTTTTTTTTTCAGGTCAAAACTTTGACATCCGATATCTCGGCTCTGGAAGGGTCTAGAGCCTCCATTTTTGCACGCTGGTCGAAGTCTCGTGGCCCTCTGTCAGAATCCAGAGTTTCAAGAAGATCGGAGGGGGTCAAAATTTCGGCCAAAAACGACAGTGTTACCCCTTATGTTTTTTTTTCAGGTCAAAACTTTGACATCCGATATCTCGGCTCTGGAAGGGTCTAGAGCCTCCATTTTTGCGCGCTGGTCGAAGTCTCGTGGCCCTCTGTCAGAATCCAGAGTTTCAAGAAGATCGGAGGGGGTCAAAATTTCAGACAAAAATGACTGTGTTACCCCTTATGTTTTTTTTCAGGTCAAAACTTTGACATCCGATATCTCGGCTCTGGAAGGGTCTAGAGCCTCCATTTTTGCGCGCTGGTCGAAGTCTCGTGGCCCTCTGTCAGAATCCAGAGTTTCAAGAAGATCGGAGGGGGTCAAAATTTCGGCCAAAAACGACTGTGTTACCCCTTATGTTTTTTTTTTTTCAGGTCAAAACTTTGACATCCGATATCTCGGCTCTGGAAGGGTCTAGAGCCTCCATTTTTGCGCGCTGGTCGAAGTCTCGTGGCCCTCTGTCAGAATCAAGAGTTTCAAGAAGATCGGAGGGGGTCAAAATTTCGGCCAAAAATGACAGTGTTACCCCTTATTTTTTTTTTTTAGATCAAAACTTTGACATCCGATATCTCGGCTCTGGAAGGGTTCAGAGCCTCCATTTTTGCGCGCTGGTCGAAGTCTCGTGGCCCTCTGTCAGAATCCAGAGTTTCAAGAAGATCGGAGGGGGTCAAAATTTTGGCCAAAAACGACAGTGTTACCCCTTATGTTTTTTTTCAGGTCAAAACTTTGACATCCGATATCTCGGCTCTGGAAGGGTCTAGAGCCTCCATTTTTGCGCGCTGGTCGAAGTCTCGTGGCCCTCTGTCAGAATCCAGAGTTTCAAGAAGATCGGAGGGGGTCAAAATTTCGGCCAAAAACGACAGTGTTACCCCTTATGTTTTTTTTTCAGGTCAAAACTTTGACATCCGATATCTCGGCTCTGGAAGGGTCTAGAGCCTCCATTTTTACGCGCTGGTCGAAGTCTCGTGGCCCTCTGTCAGAATCCAGAGTTTCAAGAAGATCGGAGGGGGTCAAAATTTCGGCCAAAAACGACAGTGTTACCCCTTATGTTTTTTTTTTTCAGGTCAAAACTTTGACATCCGATATCTCGGCTCTGGAAGGGTCTAGAGCCTCCATTTTTGCGCGCTGGTCGAAGTCTCGTGGCCCTCTGTCAGAATCCAGAGTTTCAAGAAGATCGGAGGGGGTCAAAATTTTGGCCAAAAATGACAGTGTTACCCCTTATTTTTTTTTTTTAGATCAAAACTTTGACATCCGATATCTCGGCTCTGGAAGGGTCTAGAGCCTCCATTTTTGCGCGCTGGTCGAAGTCTCGTGGCCCTCTGTCAGAATCCAGAGTTTCAAGAAGATCGGAGGGGGTCAAAATTTTGGCCAAAAACGACAGTGTTACCCCTTATGTTTTTTTTCAGGTCAAAACTTTGACATCCGATATCTCAGCTCTGGAAGGGTCTAGAGCCTCCATTTTTGCGCGCTGGTCGAAGTCTCGTGGCCCTCTGTCAGAATCCAGAGTTTCAAGAAGATCGGAGGGGGTCAAAATTTCGGCCAAAAACGACAGTGTTACCCCTTATGTTTTTTTTTCAGGTCAAAACTTTGACATCCGATATCTCGGCTCTGGAAGGGTCTAGAGCCTCCATTTTTACGCGCTGGTCGAAGTCTCGTGGCCCTCTGTCAGAATCCAGAGTTTCAAGAAGATCGGAGGGGGTCAAAATTTCGGCCAAAAACGACAGTGTTACCCCTTATGTTTTTTTTTTTCAGGTCAAAACTGTCGTTTTTGGCCGAAATTTTGACCCCCTCCAATCTTCTTGAAACTCTGGATTCTGACAGAGGGCCACGAGACTTCGACCAGCGCGCAAAAATGGAGGCTCTAGACCCTTCCAGAGCCGAGATATCGGATGTCAAAGTTTTGACCTGAAAAAAAAAAACATAAGGGGTAACACTGTCGTTTTTGGCCGAAATTTTGACCCCCTCCGATCTTCTTGAAACTCTGGATTCTGACAGAGGGCCACGGGACTTCGACCAGCACGCAAAAATGGAGGCTCTAGACCCTTCCAGAGCCGAGATATCGGACGTCAAAGTTTTGACCCGAAAAAAAAAACATAAGGGGTAACACTGTCGTTTTTGGCCGAAATTTTGACCCCCTCCGATCTTCTTGAAACTCTGGATTCTGACAGAGGGCCACGAGACTTCGACCAGCGCGCAAAAATGGAGGCTCTAGACCCTTCCAGAGCCGAGATATCGGATGTCAAAGTTTTGACCTGAAAAAAAAAAAACATAAGGGGTAACACTGTCGTTTTTGGCCGAAATTTTGACCCCCTCCGATCTTCTTGAAACTCTGGATTCTGACAGAGGGCCACGAGACTTCGACCAGCGCGCAAAAATGGAGGCTCTAGACCCTTCCAGAGCCGAGATATCGGATGTCAAAGTTTTGACCTGAAAAAAAAACATAAGGGGTAACACTGTCGTTTTTGGCCGAAATTTTGACCCCCTCCGATCTTCTTGAAACTCTGGATTCTGACAGAGGGCCACGAGACTTCGACCAGCGTGCAAAAATGGAGGCTCTAGACCCTTCCAGAGCCGAGATATCGGATGTCAAAGTTTTGACCTGAAAAAAAAACATAAGGGGTAACACTGTCGTTTTTGGCTGAAATTTTGACCCCCTCCGATCTTCTTGAAACTCTGGATTCTGACAGAGGGCCACGAGACTTCGACCAGCGCGCAAAAATGGAGGCTCTAGACCCTTCCAGAGCCGAGATATCGGATGTCAAAGTTTTGACCTGAAAAAAAACATAAGGGGTAACACTGTCGTTTTTGGCCGAAATTTTGACCCCCTCCGATCTTCTTGAAACTCTGGATTCTGACAGAGGGCCACGAGACTTCGACCAGCGCGCAAAAATGGAGGCTCTAGACCCTTCCAGAGCCGAGATATCGGATGTCAAAGTTTTGACCTGAAAAAAAAAAACATAAGGGGTAACACTGTCGTTTTTGGCCGAAATTTTGACCCCCTCCGATCTTCTTGAAACTCTGGATTCTGACAGAGGGCCACGAGACTTCGACCAGCGCGCAAAAATGGAGGCTCTAGACCCTTCCAGAGCCGAGATATCGGATGTCAAAGTTTTGACCTGAAAAAAAAAAAACATAAGGGGTAACACTGTCGTTTTTGGCCGAAATTTTGACCCCCTCCGATCTTCTTGAAACTCTGGATTCTGACAGAGGGCCACGAGACTTCGACCAGCGCGCAAAAATGGAGGCTCTAGACCCTTCCAGAGCCGAGATAACGGATGTCAAAGTTTTGACCTGAAAAAAAACATAAGGGGTAACACTGTCGTTTTTGGCCGAAATTTTGACCCCCTCCGATCTTCTTGAAACTCTGGATTCTGACAGAGGGCCACGAGACTTCGACCAACGCGCAAAAATGGAGGCTCTAGACCCTTCCAGAGCCGAGATATCGGATGTCAAAGTCTTGACCTGAAAAAAAAACATAAGGGGTAACACTGTCGTTTTTGGCCGAAATTTTGACCCCCTCCGATCTTCTTGAAACTCTGGATTCTGACAGAGGGCCATGAGACTTCAACCAGCGCGCAAAATGGAGGCTCTAGACTCTTCCAGAGCCGAGATATCGGATGTCAAAGTTTTGACCTGAAAAAAAAACATAAGGGGTAACACTGTCGTTTTTGGCCGAAATTTTGACCCCCTCCGATCTTCTTGAAACTCTGGATTCTGACAGAGGGCCACAAGACTTCGACCAGCGCGCAAAAATGGAGGCTCTAGACCCTTCCAGAGCGAGATATCGGATGTCAAAGTTTTGACCTGAAAAAAAAAACATAAGGGGTAACACTGTCGTTTTGGCTGAAATTTTGACCCCCTCCGATCTTCTTGAAACTCTGGATTCTGACAGAGGGCCACGAGACTTCGACCAGCGCGCAAAATGGAGGCTCTAGACCCTTCCAGAGCCGAGATATCGGATGTCAAAGTTTTGACCTGAAAAAAAAACATAAGGGGTAACACTGTCGTTTTTGGCCGAAATTTTGACCCCCTCCGATCTTCTTGAAACTCTGGATTCTGACAGAGGGCCACGAGACTTCGACCAGCGCGCAAAAATGGAGGCTCTAGACCCCTCCAGAGCCGAGATATCGGATGTCAAAGTTTTGACCTGAAAAAAAAAAAAAACATAAGGGGTAACACTGTCGTTTTTGGCCGAAATTTTGACCCCCTCCGATCTTCTTGAAACTCTGGATTCTGACAGAGGGCCACGAGACTTCGACCAGCGCGCAAAAATGGAGGCTCTAGACCCTTCCAGAGCCAAGATATCGGATGTCAAAGTTTTGACCTGAAAAAAAAAAAACATAAGGGGTAACACTGTCGTTTTTGGCCGAAATTTTGACCCCCTCCGATCTTCTTGAAACTCTGGATTCTGACAGAGGGCCACGAGACTTCGACCAGCGCGCAAAAATGGAGGCTCTAGACCTTCCAGAGCCGGAGATAACGGATGTCAAAGTTTTGACCTGAAAAAAAAAACATAAGGGGTAACACTGTCGTTTTTGGCCGAAATTTTGACCCCCTCCGATCTTCTTGAAACTCTGGATTCTGACAGAGGGCCATGAGACTTCGACCAACGCGCAAAAATGGAGGCTCTAGACCCTTCCAGAGCCGAGATATCGGATGTCAAAGTCTTGACCTGAAAAAAAACATAAGGGGTAACACTGTCGTTTTTGGCCGAAATTTTGACCCCCTCCGATCTTCTTGAAACTCTGGATTCTGACAGAGGGCCATGAGACTTCAACCAGCGCGCAAAATGGAGGCTCTAGACTCTTCCAGAGCCGAGATATCGGATGTCAAAGTTTTGACCTGAAAAAAAAACATAAGGGGTAACACTGTCGTTTTTGGCCGAAATTTTGACCCCCTCCGATCTTCTTGAAACTCTGGATTCTGACAGAGGGCCACAAGACTTCGACCAGCGCGCAAAAATGGAGGCTCTAGACCCTTCCAGAGCCGAGATATCGGATGTCAAAGTTTTGACCTGAAAAAAAAAAAACATAAGGGGTAACACTGTCGTTTTGGCCGAAATTTTGACCCCCTCCGATCTTCTTGAAACTCTGGATTCTGACAGAGGGCCACGAGACTTCGACCAGCGCGCAAAAATGGAGGCTCTAGACCCTTCCAGAGCCGAGATATCGGATGTCAAAGTTTTGACCTGAAAAAAAACATAAGGGGTAACACTGTCGTTTTTGGCCGAAATTTTGACCCCCTCCGATCTTCTTGAAACTCTGGATTCTGACAGAGGGCCACGAGACTTCGACCAGCGCGCAAAAATGGAGGCTCTAGACCCTTCCAGAGCCGAGATATCGGATGTCAAAGTTTTGACCTGAAAAAAAAAAACATAAGGGGTAACACTGTCGTTTTTGGCCGAAATTTTGACCCCCTCCGATCTTCTTGAAACTCTGGATTCTGACAGAGGGCCACGAGACTTCGACCAGCGCGCAAAAATGGAGGCTCTAGACCCTTCCAGAGCCGAGATATCGGATGTCAAAGTTTTGACCTGAAAAAAAAACATAAGGGGTAACACTGTCGTTTTTGGCCGAAATTTTGACCCCCTCCGATCTTCTTGAAACTCTGGATTCTGACAGAGGGCCACGAGACTTCGACCAGCGCGCAAAAATGGAGGCTCTAGACCCTTCCAGAGCCGAGATATCGGATGTCAAAGTTTTGACCTGAAAAAAAAAACATAAGGGGTAACACTGTCGTTTTTGGCCGAAATTTTGACCCCCTCCGATCTTCTTGAAACTCTGGATTCTGACAGAGGGCCACGAGACTTCGACCAGCGCGCAAAAATGGAGGCTCTAGACCCTTCCAGAGCCGAGATATCGGATGTCAAAGTTTTGACCTGAAAAAAAAAACATAAGGGGTAACACTGTCGTTTTTGGCCGAAATTTTGACCCCCTCCGATCTTCTTGAAACTCTGGATTCTGACAGAGGGCCACGAGACTTCGACCAGCGCGCAAAAATGGAGGCTCTAGACCCTTCCAGAGCCGAGATATCGGATGTCAAAGTTTTGACCTGAAAAAAAAAACATAAGGGGTAACACTGTCGTTTTTGGCCGAAATTTTGACCCCCTCCGATCTTCTTGAAACTCTGGATTCTGACAGAGGGCCACGAGACTTCGACCAGCGCGCAAAAATGGAGGCTCTAGACCCTTCCAGAGCCGAGATATCGGATGTCAAAGTTTTGACCTGAAAAAAAAACATAAGGGGTAACACTGTCGTTTTTGGCCGAAATTTTGACCCCCTCCGATCTTCTTGAAACTCTGGATTCTGACAGAGGGCCACGAGACTTCGACCAGCGCGCAAAAATGGAGGCTCTAGACCCTTCCAGAGCCGAGATATCGGATGTCAAAGTTTTGACCTGAAAAAAAAACATAAGGGGTAACACTGTCGTTTTTGGCCGAAATTTTGACCCCCTCCGATCTTCTTGAAACTCTGGATTCTGACAGAGGGCCACGAGACTTCGACCAGCGCGCAAAAATGGAGGCTCTAGACCCTTCCAGAGCCGAGATATCGGATGTCAAAGTTTTGACCTGAAAAAAAAACATAAGGGGTAACACTGTCGTTTTTGGCCGAAATTTTGACCCCCTCCGATCTTCTTGAAACTCTGGATTCTGACAGAGGGCCACGAGACTTCGACCAGCGCGCAAAAATGGAGGCTCTAGACCCTTCCAGAGCCGAGATATCGGATGTCAAAGTTTTGACCTGAAAAAAAAAACATAAGGGGTAACACTGTCGTTTTTGGCCGAAATTTTGACCCCCTCCGATCTTCTTGAAACTCTGGATTCTGACAGAGGGCCACGAGACTTCGACCAGCGCGCAAAAATGGAGGCTCTAGACCCTTCCAGAGCCGAGATATCGGATGTCAAAGTTTTGACCTGAAAAAAAAACATAAGGGGTAACACTGTCGTTTTTGGCCGAAATTTTGACCCCCTCCGATCTTCTTGAAACTCTGGATTCTGACAGAGGGCCACGAGACTTCGACCAGCGCGCAAAAATGGAGGCTCTAGACCCTTCCAGAGCCGAGATATCGGATGTCAAAGTTTTGACCTGAAAAAAAAAACATAAGGGGTAACACTGTCGTTTTTGGCTGAAATTTTGACCCCA
>JBBNEX010000334.1:0-34120 GCA_038021265.1 Cyprinella venusta
TGAAATATCAAAATTACGATTAGTAATAAAAAAAGTAAGATTTTACAATCAAGCCCTAAGAATCTTTAAGTATAAGCAATAATCACGGAATTTAATTTATCGACTCAATTAAATAATTCTTGCTTTCAAAGAATAACTAAATTAGGCTAGTTAATAGCAATAATAGGAATTTTATTTATTAAAGTTTAAGACATGAGTTTATTATGTATCTTACAAATTATATATTATCCTAAAATTGCCATTTGGCTATTTTAAATGATTACATTAATATTATAAATCAGTTTTTTTGATGAAGTAATTTCGAAAAGATCGATCGTATGAAAATAATATATATAGAACATTAATATTTTGTTTTATATCCAATAAATAAAGGCAAAGGATTGTCTAAATTACAAAGTTTGACCATGCATTTAAGACTAGTTAAAAGAGAAACTTCACTAATAAAGGATATTTTTCAGATTATTATATCCATTCATTAACTATTTTAAAAGTTTTATTTGTTATTTTTTGTAAATTTTGAGTCTCATTATTCAACTAATAAATTTTATATTTCTATTAAATATTTTTTACATAGATTATATGCCAATATTTGTTAAATTTTAAGTGCTGATCCATGAATGACAAATTTTCTTCATCGATTTTTTGTTAATATTCGGATTATCGATTAGTTGTCAAAATAAAATAATTAACGTATTATGAAAAATACTTTTTAGATCCAATGATTAAACACAAGTTCATATGAATTACTAAATTCAGTCAATAATAATAATCATTCTTTTACTAAAATATACGATGTTACATATTTTTTCTGACAAAGCATAAGCCGAGATAATCATGATGAATATTTTCAAAAATGAATCATATCATAAGTTTTAATTTAAATTATTTGACCATAAAGTATATCCGATTATTATAATTTCTGGGTCAAATGATGTTGCTGAGAGTTATTTTATGGATTCAGATATTAGTCCTGTTCTCGAAAAGTGTAAGTCATTTATATGCATCAAAAATAAGAAAACTACGTCAGTGCCTATCAAAATACTTTAATGTATATTTAAAATCTCAAATACCTATATTCTAAGGAATTTTGTGAGGATCTTTTTTAACAATTATGCTTCAATTTTTATTTTTTCCAAATTAATTTTCTTATTTTCATTTGATAAACTACTTTGATAATATAATCGCTGACATACGTTCTGTATAGTGAATTCACTTTCATCACACTTCAGTTAAAAGTAGCTAATATTATTTTCTCTAAAAAAATGCAAAAAAAACCGATTTATCACCTTTTTCGCTAAAACGGCCACTTAATTCATATTTTTGACCCCATAAGAATTTTTGAATATTTTGCTTATTCAAAATTTTATATCAGTGAGCTCACCATATAATTTTTATTAAATTGTAAAAAAAACAATAATTTGATAAAAATCTATAACTTTGGAATACTTTTACAATTAATCTTTGAAGATTATTTACATTCACATGCGTCATATTTGACTTATGATTTATTGGTTGAGTCAAATTTTTCTTTTAAAAATGTCCAGTTATTAATATTAAAATTTGTATAATTGACGCAGGTCTGTTAATATTCCCACATAAAATTAATTAAGTTTAATATTTTATAAAGAATATATTTTTTGACGTCCATTCCATAATAAATGAATCATCCATGTCATAAATCAAAGTTAATAATAAAAATCAATATATTTTCAATACAAACTTATCTAAAAATTGAGATTATGGCAAAGGTGTGGCATCATAAATGCGGCTCATTCTCAAATAATCACCGTTAATTAACTGTAATACCATAAAATATTGGATAAGTCTTTATTTTTTACATGTTTTAAGTGTACTTTGGGCATTTTGCTATTATAAATTACTCATTTTTTTATAAAATGGAATTCATTACTATGCAAACTGATTAAATTATAGCTAGCAATAAGATACAAAGTACATAAATATTTAAGCCTTTTTCAAATTAATCAGATCGCGTTATTCTTAAGCCTTTTTAAATATTAAAAACATTATAACATTTTAGATATATTTTATAAAAAAAATATGTCAATTTTGATTCATCTTATGTGCATACTTTCCTATTAATGATAATAAGGGTAATTATGCTAATTTTTTTTTGCAAATTTATCAATTTATATTAAATTTTCTCTTTTAATAAATAATTGAAGGAAAATTATTTTTGCGAATAAAAGTTTGAACGAATCTGGACAAACTTTATAATATTTTTAAATTAAATCATACGGTGATAATATTTTAATTAAAGACAAATAGCACGTAATTAATTTATTCTTTTTTTGACTAATTTGATTATATTAAACTTAGTTACTAATTTATTTAATTTTTTGAGATAGTTTGATATATTTATTCTGTTCAACAAGGTTTCTTAAAGCAAAATTGTAAAACGACGAATAATTAAATTTTTGAATTAATTGAATCATAAATACAATACAATTGAGGAACCCCCTGGGGTAAGTACCCGAAAGGCAGTGGGCGCTGAAAATGGATTTTATTTGGCTAGAGCAAATATTGGTTCTATTAAAATTCATAAAAAGGATATTAATAATAATATAAATTGTTTACAGAAAATCTTTGACCTTTGTTTGATTATTACCAAAATAAGCTTTTATCCTTTTTTTAACGCCTGCGCCGCGCGATTCACGTGCGCCACGTGATCATTTCGTGGCACGTGATCATTTTGAGGCACGTGATCATTTTGAGGCACGTGATCATTTTGAGCCACGACATCTTCCCCTCTCTCAGGGTTACAAGGCTTGATTCGCTTGATGTTCACCCACTCATTTTTTTTATCGAAATTAATAAAAAGTCGATTGTCCATTATGCCAAGTACTTCAAAGGGTCCTTGAAATCGGGTGTCCAGCTTTCCTTTAATCGGGGCTTGAATGTAGACCTTATCGTGCAATTTATATTCATAATTTATATCTCTGATCTGATTTCTTATCTTTTCTCTCGCTTCAATATTTTTCAATATTCTTCTTTTCGCAGAAATTAATTTGTTTGATTCTCGTTTTTTAGGGATCTAAATATGAATAGTTATATGCCAGTTCAAAAGGAGTTGAATTTAGGATACGATGAAAAGAACAATTTGATCGAGTGTTTATCAATTCAATTGACTCGTTTAGGTTTTTGTTTCTGCAAATTCTCAATATAGCGCTTATTGTTGAATTAATCCTTTCGCCGACTCCATTAGCTGTTGGATTGTAAGTTGATGTGTAGCTTGCAAAAATTCCATACTTTTTTGCCATCTCGCGATACATTTTTTTATATGGCTTTCCCTGGTCTGAGATTATGGTTTTAGGATGCCCATATATTTCAAACCATCGCTTCTCTAATAACATGCAAACGTTTTCGGAATCTGGTTTTTCCAAAAGCAATGCTTTCGAATATCGCGTGCAAATATCAGTGATTTTTAGTATCCAAAATTTATTATTCTCAAGCTCAGTAATAAATTGGTCTTTTTCGTAAGGACCAACAATATCAGTACTGATAATAGTGAAGGGAGTTTCCGAATAGATTCCGCCAATAAGCTTTCCCTTCTTTGGATTAAAGTTCTTGTTTTCTTGGCACAACTTGCAATGTCTGCATACATCATAACAAGTTTTTGATAGTTTAGGAATAAATATGTATTGAGTTAATGCTCCCATCAGACTTCTACCTCCAGGATGACCTAGATCCTCGTGAATCAGTTTTATAAATTCGTAGCCGTGTTTTGAAGGAATTATCAATCGATCTCTAGCATCGAAGTAAAGGGAATGGTCTGCAATTATTTTAATTGTGCTTGATGTGATTCCTTCCTGTTTTTGCCACATCTCGATTTGTTTGAAAGGATAATTGTAGCATGTGTTTTCGCTTGAAGTATATAATCTAGAAAGTTGATCAGCCGCAACATTTGTTCTGCCTGGGATGTAATGCAGCTCGTAATCGAATTCGCTGAGCAGATTTTTCCACTTTTGTACTCTTTTCATAGAATTGTCGGGATTGTATATCAAATTTTTGTTATCGGTATAGATATGTATTGTGCTGTTAAAAATGATATTTTTAAAGTAATTTAAAGAAAGGTAAATGCCAAGAAATTCCTTTTCGATCGTATTGTAATTTCTTTCGCTTGACTTAAATTTATAACTGTATATTCCGATCAATTTGTCTTCTTGCGTCAAAACGCTACCGATTCCATCCTGGCTAGCATCTGTATAAAGTTTGAATTCTTTAGAATAGTCTGGAAAACTCAGTAAAGTTTGTCGCTTGATTTCATTATAAATTTGCATGAGTGTTCTGTGGTCTTCGTCCGTCCATACGAATTTTTCTGCATGCTTTAATTTATATGTAATACGAGATATTTTCGAACTTAGATTGGTGATAAATGGGCGATACCAGTTTAGTCTACCTATCAACTTCATCAAGTGTTTTTGAGTTTTAGGAGCTTTTTCGGCAATGTGTGTTTCAATCCTTGAAATATCTGGTCGTATTCCATTCGCCGATATTATTTATCAAAGATAGTTGACTTCAGTTTGATAAAAAAAAGATTTTTCGAAATTCACTGAAACACCAGAAGCTTTAAGAATATTTAGGACTGTTTTAATGTGTTCTGCATGCTCTTCATCGGATTTTGAGGCAATTAAAATGTCATCGATGTATATTTTGACAAATGTAAAACTTCCTAACATGCTATTCATGGCTCTTTGAAATGCTCTTGGAGCATTTTTTGATCCAAAGCAGAGTTTAGTATACTCATATTGGCCGAAAGGTAAAACAAATGAGGTAAATTTACAAGATTTTTCATCTAGGCTTATTTGAAAGTATCCACTTTTAAGATCTATTTTGCTAAAAATAGTACATCCGTGAAGTTCTTGATGGCAATCATTTATGTTGGTACAAGGATAAGATTGGCTAATAGTATTGGCATTTAGTTTTCGATAATCCACTACAAGTCTTATTTCGCCAGACTTCTTTATAATACAAAAGGCAGGGCTGGAAAATGAACTTTCACTACGTCTGATAATGCCCAAACCAAGCAGTCTTTCAATTTCGGTTTTTACTTTTGGCTGTATGGAATATGGTATGCTATAAGGTTTACTAGTAACGATAACTTCAGGATTTTTCAGTATTATCTCATGGTGTGCACTTGGTATAGTTCCAATCACTGGATTATGTTTTTTGTAATCCTCATTAGTAATAACAACTTCGTCTGGAATTTTTTTGACAACTTGTAATTCGTCTTCTTTAGTTTTGCATAAGCTAGCCTTTTAGACCAAAACTCGTTCCGGTTTACCAAAATTTATCATTGATCGTGAGCATGAACCTATTTTGATTTCTTTGTTTCGTAGATTAATTTCAAGTTTGTTATCGACGATGAAATCAATACCCAATATAACATCTGTATTGAGCTCTCGGAGAACTTTAAACTGCTGAGTAAATTTGTGTTCAGTACCCTTTATTCTACCTTCTAAGGAAGCAATCGTATTTCCACTCATCTTTGAATTGTTTGCACAAGTTATTTCAAAAATGCTTCCTTTTTCAGTAGGAAAGCCTTCCTTTTTACAAAGTTCTTGAGAAATATAGCTATACTGCGATCCAGTATCAATTAAACCAATACAACTTGATTTTCTAGCAGCAAATCGAGTTCAATAGAAGATATGCGAGATTTTTCTTCGCTAATAATAAAATTACTCTTCTCGGTTTGTTCCTTATATTTAGAACGTGGCTTTTTGAAACAGTCAGTTGTGTATGTGTATTTGAACGACAGAATGAGCAGTATTTAGTTGACAACTGTTTTCTTTTTTGACTCTTAGGCTTGTTAAAACAGCTTGTTGTATTATGCGTATATGAACGGCAAAAAGAACAATATTTGTTGGAAAAAGATTTTCGTGTTTGGATGCTTGACGACTCTTCGTCATCCTTTCGTGCTTGATTCATCGCACTTCTTGCCACAACGGCTTCAGTTTCCCTGATTCTTAATAATATTTCTTCCATAGTTTTAGCGCCAACTTTTGCCATTTCTATTTCGGTTATTTTGTTTAGGCCGGAGAAGAATGTTTCTTCAACTCTATTTTGAATTTCCTTTTTTCCAAGTTTCTTGGTCACAGCAAGTTGCTGAACGGTAATGATTATGTCTTTGTAGTATTCATTGATGTAAAAGTAAGAATCTTGCTTGATTGATTTAAGCTTTTGATAAAACTCCATCGCTCGTGATGCGGGATATTTTTCATTGCATAGGGCATTTAGGCAATCCTCGGTTGTTTCACAGTCTTCCATTATGTGATGGTAATCTGAATTTACCACATAAAAGCATTTTTTTGGCTCCAGAATCAATCCAATTTCCTCGGTTCATAATGGATCTGAAATTTTCAGTCCACTTAAAAACATCTTGTTTATCCAGGTTATTCAATCCAATAATTGTTTGGTCGACCCTTATTTTCAATTCTTTGATTTCTACTGGAAAGGAAAATTTTGGCCCTGATTCTTCGACATAAGCATCGTTCAGAGTATTTTCAGCTTTTTCACCACTTTCGGACACCCCGTCGAGTGATATCACTTTGAGGAACCCCCTGGGGTAAGTACCCGAAAGGCAGTGGGCGCTGAAAATAGATTTGGTTGGGCTACAACAAATATTTGTCATTTGCAAATTCATCAAAAGGATATTAATAATAATTTAAATAGTTTACAGAAAGTCTTTGACCTTTGTTTGCTTATTACCAAATAAGCTTTTATCCTTTTTTTTTAACGCTTGCGCCACGTGATCATTTCGTGGCACGTGATCATTTTGAGGCACGACAAATGCCAAGAAAAATAATAAAATAAAATTTTTCTGTAATATTGCAAAAAGGAAATTCAAGATTTCTGAAAATATTTTACCATTTATAACCTTACAAAGGGGTAATTTTTGATTTTAATACAGACTCGTGCATAGATAACTTGCAAAACACTCAAAATAATTTAAAAGTAATTTTATTGAAGAAACATTTGGGAGAAAAATTTATTTTTTTTAAAGTTTATTATAATCAAAGCCCATCTGGCAGAGTTGCTCTTTCTTCGAGCTTGGGTAGTAGGATTTTAGTCTAATGGCACTGCCTGATAGTCAGGCGCCTAAATCATCGGTCGTCATTTATACTATTTTTAATAAATCATGATAGAAAATAGAAATAAAAAAATAGAGGCTGACTGCAGGATACATTAAATAAATATTTGATATTAATTCACAAAATAGTTTTTATTTAAACGTCTAAAACCGGTAATGACCGGCAGAGTTAAAGTCAAAATGGAATATCATAAGCATTTGACAAGTGGTTTATCATCCTACTAAAAAAACATTGAAGTTTAAATTGAGAATTGTTAATTGTTCAAAGAAAGTTGTAACCGGCTAATAGCCAATCCACTCCAAACCCAGTTTTCTTCCGAGTATTTCTTCCGAGTATTGAATATTCTTAGTAAATACATAAACTTTACTGCTATGCTAAATCGTGACAATATTCATCAGTAACCAATCAATATCAAATTACTGTCAAAATTTAAAACGTTCAAAAATTTATGGAACAATAGTATCTTATACTCAGACGATAACAGGCTATTCTACCATTCATAAAATTGACGCTTTTTGTTTTATGTCAAAGTCTTTTATACACAATAATTCATCTAAAGAAACTTTGATTTTATGATAAAAGCTGTTTTTAAGTTTGATTTGAAGCCGTTTGTCAAATGCTTATTTTTCGCATGCAGACTCTTGTTCTGCCAAAATTTTTAGTTTTAAGCTAGAAATCCCACAAAATAGATACTGTGTAGTATGATGCATTTCCAAACCAATTTAATTTTTCAAATCTCACATAAATATATAACGGCTAAACTCATCATGCCATTTTTCAAAAAAAAGTGCATCCACGCCCATTGGCAACGATTCAACGGACATATTTGATAATCATGGAAAATAATACTCTTAAACTACAGTCTCTTCATTAGAGTAGGATCATTTACAAAATATAATTTTTATTAGATGAGTCGGGATTTTGCTTAATACCATATGTTTACTTTTCATTTATATTAATAATAATTATTTGTTTGGCGTCTATATTGTATAAAATATTAAAGGAATTTACCTTGCTTTATAGGAAACTGATATTCTTTCAAACTTCTATCTAAACGTTAGAAAAAACTTTTTTATCGTGATATAAAAGCTAGTAACAAATCATTACTATATGCATGTGCGATTGTTAACAGAGATTATATGTAAAGACTGATCTCTACCCATTTTTTTGTTTCACGATTGTTGTTGCTATTTTTGCCATTGAGTTTAGCTTCATATAAGATAACATTAAAAGATTCATTTTTCGAAGATCATCTAGAAATTTTAAAATCGTAATCACGATCTAATTGGCATTGTCTAAATTGCAAAGTACACCGAGGGGGCATCAGTAATTTAAATTTATCGTTATGCTTACAGTATCATTTCTTCTGTCGAATTATATGTATCCCTGTCAGAAAAACTTTTCAAAACCGATTTCGACACAAATTAGCATTTTAATGCTCACTGTGTTGAATTTAGAGGAAATTTTTAACGTATAGTGATACCTCGCATAACGTACTCCTTGGATAACTTAGTCCTCGGATAACGTGCGCTGTGCATAACGAACTATTTTTTTGCTGATAGATAACTTGCATTACGAACCTTTTTTCGCACAATGAACAAAGTCAGATTCCACCATTTCGCCAAAGCGCGCTTGTTTGTCATGAATTACAATGCTTTCCTGAAGTCGAACGATATTAAAGCACAAAATTGCTCCAAACTGAGGTTTTAATTTTTTTTAGGCACAGCAAATAATTTTGTTGTTGTTGTATTATAGTACAAAGCATGGTTCGCATAACGATCGTTTCGCATAAAGAACTTACTCCTAGAACGAATTTAGTATGTTATGCGAGGTATCAATGTATTTCAAATCTAGTATAGTATTGCTCTAAAGAAATAAGGTAGTGATATTTTTCTAAGTATAATATGTAGCTGATAAAAAGTATTGAAGTGATCTAATGATAGATTGGAATTTACCGGATTAGGAACTAAATGTTGAAGACATTCCTAAAGATACTAAACATATGAACAATCATGCAATTTGATCCGTTTGAAATCGTAGTTTTCTGTGATACCGGGTTTTAACTTCTTTTAGATCCACCATGCTTTTCTTTATGATCCGCCATGTTTTTCTTTTAGATCCACCATGCTTTTGTTTTTGATCCACCATGTTTTTCTTTATGATCCACCGTGTTTTTCTTTTATATCCACTTTGCACGAGCATATTTATTTCTTCAAAAAATTATGGAGGAAAATTTAAATACGACGAAAAGAAAAACAATTTCACCTGAAATTCGAAATCTTATTATTCACATGATTGTTGACGAGGGAAGGAGCCAAAGAGAAACGGCAAATCTTTTGCGAATTCCTCGTTCTTCGATTCAAAATATTATAAACCACTATAATAATACAGGATCCGCTTCTCCAAGTCGTAGAGGAGGATCGTATCACACGATTATAAATCAACACATTCGAGATCGAATTGCTCAATTTGTCAACGACAATACAACAACAACTCTCCAAGAAATTAAGGATGGAATCGGAGTTGAAGTCACCTTAACATCCATATGGAAGTGGTTAAAATCAATGGGCATCACCTACAAAATGACTAGACCAGTCTATGAAAAGCGCAACGATCCAGACGTGAAGAACTTAAGAGTGGATTACATAAGGTGGTACACGTCTCAAACGCCTATATCTTGTCACAGAAATTTTATTTTTTGGACGAGAGTCCATTTTCCTTTCAGATGTTTCGAAGTCACTCGTGGGCACCAAAGGGTAAAACACCTAATCCAGTAATCAAACCGAGGCAACCTAACTTAACGATGATACTCGCGATCAGTGGTACAAATCTGGTTCACTGCGAGGCAATAACGTCTTCCGTGAACAGTGAAATATTTAATGGGTTTATAATTACTCTTTCTAGCACAGTGGTGGGCAATTATTTTTTTCAAGGGGTCACATAATCTAAATTTTAGATATAATCGGGCCGGATGTATAAAAAAATTAATTTTGATAAAACTTAATCGATTTTTTCTCATAAAAGGGAAAACAATGAGAGATTATTCTATTTAATCCAAAAATAAAACATTGAAAATTTTTGAAAAAATAATAAGACAAAATTTTTGTGTTTCAGATCATTGAAAAATAATCTGGAGGTAACAGCCGCTTCACAATTCATTACAAGCTTTTAATTTTAAATCCAAATCCAGGTTTCTTTTATGAGTCACCTCTCTTAATTTAAAGGGATGCCGCGCAATTTTATGAATTAATTTTAGAATTTTAAATTTCTGGATTATGTGCAATTTTTGCACCTGTAAGATACAAATATTTTTTATAAATATCAATTCATAAATTTATTGCTGTTTAGGTCGGAGAGTATAAAAATCTATAGACACACTAACTTAAACTTTTATTCAAACAAATAAAAATTAAAAAGAATATAAAAATATTGTATAAAACCAACGGATGTTATGCTATGTGAAAAATACGGCTAAAAAAATAATGAAACTCAAATAGAATATTTCCATAATTCATTAAATTATTGATATCAGGCTCAAAACATATTATGCTAGGTCTTAATTTCAATTTTTATTAAAATTCGTTAGAAAAAACCTATTTTTCATTCGTTAATTATCATGCAGGAAAAAGTCTGCTAACATATGTATGTTGATGCAAATCTGGCAAATAGTTAAATTGCAAAGTTTTTAAAATTTTTATATCTTTCAGGTCAATCAGATGAATAAAAATTGATCAAATTCTTGATTACAAAACCATATTTCAAAGAATTGTCGGATTGAGGTCTATAAGTTCTATTTGCAATTTATAGTAAGCAGATTGAGGATCATAATTAAATGATGACTTGATATGATAAAATTGTTGATCAATGTCTTAAAATTTACAAATCAAATCGAAAATTTTTAAATGAGCCGGTTATTTTTTCAGGATATTACATTTATAACTTTTGATCGGATTTTTGTGTTTTGAGCAGGGCTAAGTCACCAAATTTTCATTAGCGAGTTGATGAGAAAAAAGTTTAAGCTTAATCTGAATCAATTTTACATCCACCTATTAATCGTGGAAAAAAAGATCATTAACTTAAAGTTTAGTGCAAAGTTCATTCAAATTTTGCATGACATCTTTCGTAAAAACGAAATCTCTCATCCATTTATCATCTTTAATATATACTGAAAAATCACAGCCAATATTCTTTATTTATTAAATTATAACTTTACCATTTTTTGTTTCTTCTGTTTTTTTTAACATTTTACCGAGATTCAATCATTAAATATTTGAGCGATAAATAACATCATAATAATCAGATTCCATACGCTAAAAAACTGTAAAATTGTTTGGGTATAATGCTCTCTATCTTTTAACATTTACAGCATTAACAAGGATTATTTTATAGATTTTGTGTCATAATTTATAATAAGATAGAATTTATATATATATTATATTTATTTATCTAAATCTTCATTGCGTTTTTCACTTTTTTAATATCAGTTTTTTTATGATTTAATCACAAATACAGATGAATTTAACAAATAAAAAAATACATCACATGTTTGCTTCGCATTGAACTTGGCCCTTCTTTCCTCAGTTATTAAAAAATTATTGGAAAAATTTTTTCTCTAGCAATCTTGTGATACTATCGGGCCGGATAGAATATTGAAACGGGCCGGATCCGGCCCGCGGGCCGTAATTTGCCCACCGCTGTTCTAGCATATTAGGAAACGCTGAACAGTTCACGATTGTAATGGACAATGTGAACTTTCACAAAACATCAACAATCCCTCAATTTCCTAATATCAATTACGTATATCTGCCACCGTATTCTCCATTTCTTAATCCTTGCGAAGAGGTTTTTTCATATGTTGCGATTGCTAAAAAGCACGCGTAAAACTAGTCTACGATAATTAACGTTTGTATCCGAAGTATCCTTTGTCTACATTCCTCCCCGTATTGCTTTGACTCCATATTAGTGGGTTTCCATATCGTAGTGGTGGTTTTCTTGTTCGAACACTACTTCTGCTAGTGCTGGTTTGCGCTTCTTCTTCGCTGTCAGATTGTTGTGGCGTGACCCAGTCCTGGTAAGGCTCTATTATTGGAATCGTTATTGTGGGGTCTCGTTTAACCCTGTCTTTGCTCACCACCATGGACTTGTTTGTGTTTGATTGGGTTATTTTAATTATTTTCCCCTTATCTTCTTCCACTATCCACCCATCGTCCCATGATCCAGAAATCTTGCCCCTAGTAGGTATCCTTCTTAAAACTCGTTCTCCTTTATAATAATTCTTATTGCTGGCATTATTCGTAATATCGAAATAATTCTTTCGGGTTTGGGCAGCTTCTGTGTGTTCTATTTCAATTATATCGTGAATCATAGCAAGATTGATTTTTTGCCCGTAGAAATGAGATATCATATCGTTATATGTGTTGTTTTCTTTCAGTATGATGTTTCTTGGAGGTCTTCCGAAGAGAGCTTCAAATGGAGTAATTCCTGTCGTCGATTGTTTAGAACTATTATACGCGTATGTTATGATAGGTAATATTTTGTGCCACGCTTCTTCTTCTCCAACTTTTCTCAGCATTGACAATATTGATCTGTTCGCACGTTCAACTAGCCCATTCGCCTGAGGGTGATATGATGTCGTTCTTGATTTGTTTATTCCAAAAGCGCTGCACATTGCTTTAAATGAAAATGATTCGAAATTTCTTCCCTGGTCTGACTGAATTTTATTCGGAAAACCGTGCTGTGAAAATACTTTTGTGAGTTCTGTGATAATCGTCTTCGTTGATTGGTCGTGAAGAGGTGCTGTGATAAGCCATCTTGTGAAATAGTCTTGTATTGCCAAGACGTATCTGAAATTTCCTGATATTGGCAACTCTAGAATATCGATTGATATTGTTTCAAATGGACCCCCACTTAGCATTGGCTGTAGAGGCATTAAGGCTTTTTGACGAGAAGCTTCGCAGCATTTGAGACAACTCTGGCAGTATTCCGCAACGTCTGTTCGCATTCCTGGCCAATAGCATAGGTTTCTAAGCTTATCATATGTCTTGTCCTGGGCAAAGTGACCGGCGGATAATGTATCGTGGCAAAAGGATAGAAATTTTCGTTTGAGACTATCTGGAATAATGGGATACATTTTTTGATCGTGCTCCATAGAAAAAGAATACTTTCGACATAAAACTCCTCCATCAAATACTAATTGATGAGATATTTGCTTAAATCGTTTGATCTTGTTCTTATTCTGACTATCGCATAAATCCCAATTTTTATTCTTGATTCTTTTTACTAAATCATTCAAAGTGGGGTCTTTTTTCTGATCAATTTCTATTTCTTTAAAAGATAGAGCTGGTTCGATTCTGTAAGAAAGTTCAGCCTCGATAGGGCATCTGCACTTCCGTTTTGAGTCCCTTTTCGATAAAAACATCGAAATCAAACTCCTGTAATTGTATGACCCATCGACCCACTCTCCCGTTACGAGTTTTGTTGTTTAGAATCCATTCAAGAGGCTTGTGATCGGAAAAAAGTTTAAAACGTCTTCCCAAAAGATATTGACGAAACTCTTTTAATGCGAATACGATAGCCAAACATTCCAATTCGTAAGTTGAATAGTTCTTTTCTGCCTTGTTTAATACACGGAAGCAAATACAATTGGATGACCGTTTTGTTCTAAAACAGCTCCAATCGCTGAATTGCTAGCATCTGTTGATACGGTGAATTCTACTTCGGCGTTTGGATATGCCAAAACTGGCTGTATACAAATAAGATTCTTTAAATCATTAAAAGCTTTTTCACATGCTGAATTCCAATCAAAGCAATCGATATTTTCTGATATTTCATACAAGGGTTTGGAAATCTCTGAAAATTTAAGAATGAAACGTCTATAATAATTGGCTAAGCCCATAAATTGCTTCACTTCTTTGCATGATTTTGGCGTTGGATAATCTCTAACTTTTCGAGTATTTTCTTTGCTGGGTCTCATTCCATGCCTGTCAAATGTAAAACCAAGGTATGTAACTTGATTAGTTGCGATTATCGATTTTTCTCCATTGGCTCGCAACCCATTTTTTAATAATAGATGGAATACAGTTCTGAGGTGATTCATATGCTCCTGGCGAGAATGCGAGAATACAATGATGTCATCCATATAAACAGCCACGAAGTCGATTCCTCGAAAAACTTGATTCATTAATCGTTGAAACGTTCCTGGCGCACCAGTGAGGCCGAATGGCATGTAATTAAATTCAAATAACCCGAATTCATTTCCAAAGGAGAATGCCGTTTTTTCAATGTCATTGATATTAACAGGAATCTGCCAATATCCTGATTTAAGATCAATCGTGCTAAAAGTGTCACAACCTAGTAGTCTGTTTTGGACTTCGGACAACAAGGGAAGCGGGTATGAATTCTTTTTTGTGATTTTGTTTAATCTTCTATAGTCAATACAAATTCTAACATCGCCGTTTTTCTTCGTGACAAAAACAGCTGGAGCACAATATGGGCTCATACTCGGGCGAATGATATTATTTTTTATAAGATTTTCGATCGAATCACGTATTTTGTTTCGAAAATGAAATGGCACAGGTCTGGGTGGTTCTTTGCATATTTCATTTGACAAAAATTCAATTTTATGCGAAATCAGGTTAGTTTTACCTGGAACAGACGAAAATAAGTCTTTGAATTCCTCTAATAATTCACAAAAATCTGAAGGTGTAGGCGGTAAAATGAATTCAATTTTGTTATAAACTGGGATTTCGGAAGGATCATCATCTGTTTCTTCGGTGTTGTTTGAAATACTCATGACAGCATTATCATTTCCAAAGTGCATTTCAATATTAAATTTGTCAGAAAGTTCAAACCGAGGATACAGTCTCTAATTAAATTTTTTGTGACAAAAAGTTTCAAATATGATGAAAAGTTATTATATTTAATATAAGCGCTTATATAACCAATGACTTCGATGCTGACGCTTGTGCACTTTTTAATTTCGTTCCATCCCTAAATATAGTAAATTCGGAAAATTTCTCATTGAAAAGTGCAAATGATATTAATGAAACAGATGATCCCGAGTCGAGAATTGCTTCAACAGAAATTCTATTAACTTCAATTCTCGTTGTCGGCAAATTATAATCATTTGGATTATGACAATAAATCGAAAAAATACTTTTTTGATCAAATTCTCGGCTTGAGTTTCTTCTGTTCCGACATTCACGTGATATATGTCCAAACTTTCCACACCGGTAGCACTGCACTGCCAATCTTCTCTTTGGTTTTGCTTGGGATCTCACAAAATTCACCTCTTTTTCAGTAGTTGATAAATCATCAAGTTTCTTGGCCAAGCTTTCTATTCTTTGGCTCATTTCCATTAATGTAGTTGACACATGAGTATTATCAATCGTTGCGGTAATTGCTTGAGGTGGATTCATTTCGCGAATACTTTTTAGAGTTTCACATAATTGAACCGCTTTATCGATAGTATCAATCCTTTGATCGAGGATTACTTTTTCACGAAGGTCTTCACTGATTTTTCTCGTAAAGCTTTCTAAATACAGCGTTTTTAGTTTTTCGCACTCAAAAGTCGGGTAGGCTTTATCAACGAGACTTTTTATTCTATAGCCAAAATTTTCAAAAGACTCAGCAGGATTATGACTGCAATTTTCTAACTCTTGCGCCGCAATCAATGGCGAAGTCTTGAATCTGTTCTTCATTGTCTTGACTATTTTCTCGTAAGATACTCTTTCCTTTTCGGATATTGTCTCGTAAAAACATAGCGCAACACCTTCAAGGTACACAGGAAGGATTACCATGGCTTCCTCGATCGTTTTATTTGACGCTATTCGGCATCTCTCAAATTTATTCCACCAAGCATAAAAGTCGTCATTTTCAAAATTTTTTACTGTAGAAAAGTAATTTACTATGACTGCTACCAATGTTGCGATTGCTAAAAAGCACGCGTAAAACTAGTCTACCATAATTAACGTTTGTATCCGAAGTATCCTTTGTCTACACATACATTAAAGGAAATGTCCGTAGAAATACACCACCAACAGGACGTCTGGATCTTATCGAAAGGATGAGAAGTGCAGCTAACGCAATTTCTAATCTAGAGCTCTCAAATTATTTTTCACATTATGAGTCATATTTTGAGCGTTGCCTTGCTCTAGAAGATATTGACAGATCTTAATATATTAAAATATCTATTTAGTTCTTTATAATTGCTTTTTAAGTTTCTATATATAAAAAATACCAAAAAATATTCACACGGGAAAAGTGGATCTAAAAGAAAAACACGGTGGATCATAAAGAAAAACACGGTGGATCTAAAAGAAAAACATGGTGGATCTAAAAGATAATCACGGTGGATCTAAAAGAAGTTAAAACCCGGTAATTATATTAATTTTGAAATCTGGTAGCTTCACAGTAAAACATATCGAGAAAGAAAATCATACATAAGATTTTAATTTTACTAAATTTTTCAAAAAGAAACCAAGGCACGTTCTTCGTCTAAGAATAAACAGATAATGCAGATTTTAGAATAAAAACAATGATTAAGCCTTTTGTTTTTGATGAATTTTGAGCCCCAAAATATGTTAAAAATGCTGAAATTCAAAGTCCGACTCCTTGATAATGGAAATGCTACTTAATTTTATTTAATTTTATTCTTATTGTACTTTTAATTTCTAAAATCTTAAATTTTTTTCAATACAAATTTTATTTTAAATTTGAATTTAAATTTCCCTAATTTTCACCGACATTTTAAATCCGCTAACTTATGACCGCCATAAAAAATAACTCCCTTTGCAAATGATTATAATTTCCCCTCAAAAATTTTTACAATTTTTTTTTCATTTTAATATTTCAAATTGTCATAGTTATTCACGTAACTTTTTATTAATCTTCATGTTCAATGAATGGCTTGGCTTCTTCAGGCTTTATAGGCTCTCCAGTCAAATCATCTGATAAATATTCGCTCGTATTTTGATAATATTTAAATTTGCTTATAGCAATTTGATTGTAAGTTGAAACGAAGAGCTTGGCGTGGGCTTAAAGTCAACTTAAGAATTACCCACGAGACAGTAGAGAACTATAACGTAATTTTTATAAACGTTTTGATTACTGTAGATGCATTTTCTAAATTAAAAATAACAAAAATACGAAAACAGGTAAAACGAAATAATATTTAGAATTTCAGTGCCAACGATCAAAAAGTATACGGCGTATCTCCATACTATGTAGGTGTCGAAACTTAAGTAGAACTACAATTATTCAAAAAAAAAACGATGATAAATCCAGATAGAACCGACATTAATGAGTAAGCACAGGGTACAAAGTTTCCTAGATGCAGTTGTAGTTGATAATTATGGTCATAATTTAGCATGGTTGCACGTATAAATGTGAGGAAAAGCTATATTATTGAAACAAACTACCTGAATATGAAACTCTGTTATCAAAGCCCTAAAAATCTTTTCATGTCGATTGACTAGAATCATTATTTTTATTAACTTATGTATTTAATGCTCATTGTTTCGCTTCGTTTGACATTTACATGAGGAAGAAGGAAA
This sequence comes from Cyprinella venusta, assembly GCA_038021265.1. NCBI lineage: Eukaryota > Metazoa > Chordata > Actinopteri > Cypriniformes > Leuciscidae > Cyprinella > Cyprinella venusta. The sequence goes on from JBBNEX010000334.1 coordinate 17,663, forward strand.
ACTTGAACAAAGGGGAAGTATAGCACAAGGAACATCCATATTCCAAACAATATCTAAAATGTAAAAAATTTCAAATATAAATAATCATCGGCAACAATAAATCAAAATTTTTTTTTAAACTGTAAAAGTCAATGCGTCGCATGAATGTAGCGGGCGGCATTCCTAGTATTTTACTTGTAACCTATTACACGTTGATCTGTCTATTATTTTCTCTCACACATTCCATATTTCGAAATAAAATTTAGCTAAATTTTAAAATCCAATCAAAGTCAGTGTTCACCGATTGACCACCCAGGGATCCTGTTTGGTTATTCGAGGATAAAATTTTTATTCTAAACATAATCGTTCCCGTAAAAATGGTAACTTATCACGACTTAAATGATAAATGATGATTCATGAACATTTTACAAGGATCAAGGATAATCTGAGTTACATTTTTAGATCATTTAGATGCTTTTTTTAAAATTAAAATACAAATCATTTTAATATTCGTTTTCATGATACCAATGATGCCCTTTAAATGATTAATATCACGCTATTAAGATTTATAATTTTTGAAAAATATTTTTCGCGAAAAAAGTCCCACAAAACTAGAGCTGGCCATCCTTAGTGTCCATGTAGGGTTGTTGTAATGTACGAGGATCAGGATCCAGACGCTAAATCCTTCGAGCATACCAGCTTCGCTGATCATGATAGCAGGATTTTTACAGAGCTAGCTAATTTCCCGTAAAAGACTCCCTCATGCGGTAAAAAAGACAATCTTTTCACTGTGTTATAAAATTTTTAAAATAAGATCTTAGAACAGAATGGCTGAGCTCATAAATTTTCTAAAAAACCCTGCTTCTTCGTCATTAAAGAAAAAGATGTGTGATTGCCTATTGCCGTTTAAAATAGACAATAAATTAATGGACAAAAAATTTTAAAATAATATCGTCTAAATCAAACAAAATTAACGCGAGTCAGAGATTTAGCAGACTTGTTATATTAATCGACAAAAAACGATTTTATTGACAATTTGACGAGGGTAATGCGACATGCGCGTAGATTTGCATCAATATCCATTCTAAGGACCCTAACAATATTGCATGTAAAAAAATGAAGATCTCAGAGACAAAATTATACATAAACTTTCTATGTGTATTTGCTCTTTACAAAAATTGATGTATAACTATAAGTCGCAAGGTTAACTAACTCGTTTTCCGGAATAAGCAACATTTTTTGAAAACTCACGTGATAAAAATAAAATGACTTCGTAGCTTTTTAGGTTATTCAGTACAAATTTGTTTAAATAATTTATAAAAGTTCAGTTCGTAAAGTTGGCACAATGTGATAAGGGGCTTCTGACACTCGAATAAAGATTTTTTAGTTATTCTTAAGACGAATCATCCTGAATGTGCTGTAAAAAATATTTTTGTTGCCGAAAAAGTGAAAATTATAGCCAAGGCGGTAATCAAAGCTGCTTTATATCAAATAGAATTAAAATTTTGATTTGCGACACATTTATGACGACTTACGCCTATTATATTAAGAGCTTGCGAGGTTTTTATATCCAATGAACAAGTAAGAACCGACTAATCTATCATAGTAATAATCTAACTAAACTTTTGATTTAGTTGAAGCGATTCTGATTCGTAGAAAATTCCGTTATATTTTGTGTCCTGGTGTAACAATGCATTAGATTTCCTAAAAATATGGCGGAAATTTTTTTACATGGTAGGATTTGTGAAAACGTCAAGGAAAGAAAGGCGGTATCGTCGATTAACGCCTGATATATTCGACTTTAGAGCTCAGCATGATCACGAGTGATATTAGAAAAACGTCGAATAATTGATTCAATTTTTTATCTCGGTAAAATCAATACAGATAGAATTAAAATTCAAGCCATTAATTGACCATTTATATTGGAGTAGAGATGACAAAAACGGTAGAAAAAGTTCAGTAATATAGACCTAACTGCCAAATATTTTAAAAAATGCTTATATCGTCGAGAAAACAGGTCTATTAAATTAAAAAAAATTATTTTAGTTTTTAATTTATAAATTAATATGATTTAGAGGTCAAAAAAAGAACAAAGTAAAAGACGTACGTAATCTATGGTTCCATCAGCCATCTCGAAAACAAAAAATATAAATGCGAAAATTGGATGTTCAAAAAGAGTCATTGATATAATTCTTGGTGTGTTTGACACGATTCCGATGATTTTCATGCAAAATTCAATTACTTAAAATAAAAGAAAATTTATACTCGAGTTGGACATCACAAAAACGAATATGAGTCTAAAAACAGTGCACAATTCCCTCGATCTGAGCTTTTTTTGGACAAGATATAATTGTATACAGCAAATTAAAAAATGAAAGAAAATAAATGTGTAACGAGAAAATCGACTTATAAAGTTGCAGAAACGAGCATGTTTCTCCCATAATTTAGTCCCTACAAATCATTTCTTAAATTTACAGAACGTTGGAGGTTCTTCACCAGGCACTGTATCTGATATTCGTGTAACAGAGGAAAAATCCGTCATATTTATGTCTTTTCTTTATTCTTTCAAGTTTTAGAACTTTTATGAGACAATTTAGTATGGTAAATCCAAAGCTTCTGGATATACCGTTGCTAATATATCTCAAGTGTCAATACGTTTGTCGCTATTCTATCAATGTTACTGACAATTTTAATCTCTTCCCAGTATGAGCAAATATTGAAAGTAGAAAAACAAATATAAGTTTGTTTTCCAATTTTTTAATAATATTTAACGAAGACTTTCGTAACTGTTAAGGCGTGCGACTGTTTACATTATTAAATTCATTAATAAGGCATTTGTATTTATTTAGCCATAAAAAGACAAAAATTTGTCAAGTTTCGCACATATATTTTTTAGACGATAAAATGATAGATAATCCACTCGCAAAACTATCACGAAAATTAGTTAATCGGAAAAAATAGCATCTAATGCGCCTTAAAAATGTTTAAATCATCAATTTAGGGAAAATTATTATTTGTAGTTTATCCGCCTGCGTGAATATATTACAGGACCACAGCTCGCTCTATCTAGTCTAGATAACATCATCTGATTTTCGAGAGTACCAATGAGACCTGGTGCTGGGGGCGTGGTCCGTGCAAAGCTTCCTGACATCTCATAGGCATCAGAGAGGACAGAAAATAGCTGCGTGGGACTTTGCAAACGACTTATATAAGGATAATTAAGAAGCTACATTCGTCTATTTCCATTCCTAGAATATCTAATAAAGGATTCAATAGGTCAAAAATTATCCCGTAATCAACAAGACTTTGATGCACCAAAATATCAATCCTATAATCGCCATAAAAAATGGGGCTTGATTCTTAATTCGCTTTGCTAGTATTAATCTTTCTAAAAATCCTATAATTCCATGATAAGTCATAATAATTGTGTTAAAACGAGTAATTACTGTCGAAAAAATTCTTAGTGGAGAGAAATATGCATGAAATTTCTACTGATCGCTAAATAATGGATGTTAAAAATTTTTGGTTAATAGTAATCATGGCAATGCATGTAAACGATAATTTTATTGCCCATAGAAATATTATGGTGTGTGTCAATATATATTAAAGCTGCCTAAAATACTTTAAATAACAAAACAACTCCCTTAACAAATTGATCCAAATCAGACATCTTATTCTAACATTTAAATATCTTCGTTCTAGTGATTAAAAAGAATAAGTTTTTAATTATGAGAATATATGGGATTCAATCTTTCCAACAGCTAGACATTATTTTGATTAATTTAGAAAAAGCTATTCACTGCCCAAAATTGATTTTCTAACCCCCTGAGAAAATCTTTCACAGTACATTAACTCTGCCTGTCAAAGTCTAGCTACTATTATCTCTCACTCGAGTTTACTGGTGTGTTTTGTCGACACGGGCACGGTCTTTGCTTTTATCGATCCTGCTTTGACGTAAGAGAAGTATGGCTAGGGTAGCGTGGGATTATGTTTGTGATTTACCCAATATAAGATGAGTGAGAGTAATCTTAAAATAAACTGATTTATGATGCTATCGTATTTATCTCTAATCTAATATTGGGAGAGTGGTCAGTGGCTTATCTTATCACAGCCTAGTTATTATCTGACACCCAACACATTTTAAAAATTTTTGAAATTCCTAAGCAAATTGAAAACAAAGTTTTGAAATACAGCGTTGGCAAATAAACTTTGAACTTTAGAAAATAGATTTTGAACGTACGTACATTGAATTTGAACATTGGAAATTTAATTTTGAACAATTGAAATTAAACTTTGTATAGTGAGTATTTTGAGGAAAAAATGTCAGAAACCAATGAAAATTCCAATATTTTCCAGACAACTCAGCATGTAACTAGAAAAAATTGTAAAATTTCGAACGATACGAGACAAAATATTATCTCTGCGCTTACTAGCGGGCACACACAAGCTCACGTTTCACGAATTTTTGCAATAAAAAAACCTAAAATTAACAAAATATGGAAGTTGTATCAAAAAAAGGGAAAAAATGCCTAGTCGCAAAAAGGAGGAAACCGACCGAAAATTCTTGATGCCATTCAAAGTGAAATTCTTTGTGATATTGTCGAGGAGGACGCTTCATTATCTTTGCAGAAAATCACATATAAATTTTTTGAAATAACACAAATCAGGATATCGTACAAAACGGTACATAATTATTTATAGGACTTAATTACTCATTTAAAAGAATCAAGCTAGTGCCAGAGCGTAGGATAAGCAATGATATTATGGACTATCGAAATGAATATGTGATACAATTTTTGGATCTATCACAAAATCACTGCATGATTTTTATCGACGAGAGCGGATTTAATATTTCAATGAGAGCAACCTATGGTAGATCACAAGTTGGTACTTCAGCAACATTGGTGGTGCCGAACATTCGATCAAAAAATATTACTATTTGTAGTGCAATATCATTTAAAGCCATAGTTTATTATGAAGTTTCGGAACAAGCGTTCAATTCAGAACTATATTTCGATTTTATAACGTCACTAATAGAACGACTACACAACCAAAACATAGCAGATGCAGTTTGTTGGTAGATGCTCCCGAAGGTATCTCAACATAAAAGGGCGTGGCGTCACTTTGCCGCGCTTAAGATCTTACGACCTTAATTAATACTAATTAACATATAAAGTAATTAGAGTATTAATTATTTATTACATATTGATCACGTGAAACCTATTGTCAACATTGGTGCCAGCGAAATGGAAGAATTCAACTTTTCAGATGACCCAGAATCACAAGTGGAGACAGTGGACCAAATAGGACTCATCAAGGGCTGGAACGCGAAACAGAAGATGGCTGGCATCATTCTAGCGATTCCTATCACATGGAGATGCCTGGTTAGAGAAAATCTAAATAAGAAACTCGATTTTTTTGAATCTAAGAGTCTAACTGAGGAACAAATATATCAGGTTCATAAAGATGTAGTGCTGGAGTTTCTGAGGAGTAATAATGCGTCCAAGGGATCCCTATATTCCGTGCTAAAACGAAGGCCAGGAAAAAACGAAGAATTGTTGCCTTACGCTGTCAGTCTCAAGTCAGAGATCCGAAGATTAAAACCATCTCTCCCGGAATCCGAAATCGAGGATATGTGCATGGAAAATGTCCTTGAGCATCTCCCTGCAAACATCCGCATCTGCCTTACTGCTATCAAGAGCAAAGGCCTGTATGAACTATCAAAGGAGGCCCAATCTTTACTAAAAACCCAAACAGATATTCATGGGGATCAATTAATTTTGGCGACCAGTAATTCAACTGGAAAATTCGATGAACTGATCACATTAATGAAGAATATTCTGGTAAAAGAAAAACAGCAGACATTCGATGCTAGAAGATCTCTTCCTCCACGCTCTATTACTTGCTACCATTGCAAGAGACGCGGACATATCAAAAAAGACTGTTGGTTCGCAAAAGAAAATAGGAGGAAGAACAACTCAGTTAACCTTGTTGACGACAACGCGATTATGACAAAAATCTCCGACCCGGATAATGAAGTCGAATTGGATGCTCTGGTGGACTCAGGGGCTTCAAAATCATTAATAAACTCAAATAAAATTAATCATTACACTTTTAATGACTCTTACCCGTGTTTATTTTCAGTTAATGGATCATGCCTCAAAGTACTAGGGAGTAAAATCATGTATGTGAAGCTTGGTCATACAGTGATCAAAGCAGAATTTCTTGTTGTAAATGGCACAATCTTTGATGCAATTATTGGACGCGACATATTAAGTTCAAATAACATTGCAATAAATTTTGCCGATAAACGAATACTAACAGTCTTCATTGGATCAATTGGGCATACAACTGAAACAATGTCAATCTCCGACATATATATTAATAAGAATCTTCCGAAGAGTTTCATGATTCTATCAAAAATATTATTGAAAATCACAGAAATGTATTCGCGAAGTCAAAATGGGACGTAGGTACCACCAATCAAGGAGAATTTTCGATTCCTACCAATTGTGATTTCCCAGTCGCTAAAAACTGCTACAGAATACCTTTGGCGTTGAGAGAAACTGCAGAAAATTACATTTCAGAAATGAAGGCCAACAAAATTATTCAAGAATGTCGAAGTCCATGGAGAGCCCCTGCCACACTACCTATTAAAAAGGATGGTGGTAGGAGGTTTTGTGTCGATTACCGTAATCTTAATAAAGAAATTACACCAGATACATACCCTCTACCTAACATCGAGGAACTCCTGGAACGGTTATGTGGAGCAAAGTATTTCAGCTGTCTTGACATAAACAACGCTTATTGGAATATTCCAATTGTTTCTAAAGATAGGGAAAAAACTGCCTTCTCTATTGGCTCAGGGATGGGCACATATCAATTCAATGTTATGCCCTTCGGTATAAAAATGCTCCAGCAGCATTCCAACGCATCATAGACAAAACATTGAGTGGATGCCCAAACACCCTAGCTTACTTGGATGATATCATCATTTTCTCAGCGAACCTACGGGATCACCTGACTCATATCGACAAGACGCTTGATACTCTCAAATCTGCTGGATTCAAGCTATCACCAAAAAAATGCCGTTTCGGAGATACTGTTATAAATTTTCTTGGTTATGTTGTAGATAGTAACGGAATACAGATTTCAAATGACAGAATAAAACCAATCATTTCTTGGCCAACCCCAACCGATAGGAAACAGTTACAAAGATTTTTGGGCACAGTAGCCTATTTACAGAAATTTATTGACCATTTTTCTTATATTGCTGCCCCACTATATGAGTTATTACGACACGATATCAATTATGATTGGAAAGAAAAACATACATTAGCATTCCAAGAGCTAAAAGATAGAGTTTGTGATATACCAAAGTTAACGTTTCCGATACAGAATGCCCAGTTGACGCTCAGATGTGACGCATCCGATGTGGGAATCGGAGCTGTACTATTCCAAGAAATCGATAAAACTCAATTTCCCATCTCTTTTTCAGGTCGAAAACCAAATAAAACTGAAAGTAAGTACTCGGCTACGGACAAAGAGATACTTGCGATTAAACACGCTCTGAGCAAGTTTAGTCATTACCTTATAGGGAGAAGATTCATAATCGAAACTGATCACAATCCTCTCGTATACTTAGATGGATTTAAGGATTGCCATAATAGAAGGTCTCGTTGGCTCACATTCATAAATTCTTTCGACTTTGAAATCCGCCATATCCCTGGGAAGACAAATATAGTCGCAGATGCTATTTCAAGAGCAGTAAACGCAACCGAAGATATAAAAATGCTTCAGCAAAAAGATGAAGAAACTCAAAGCATTTTCAAGGCTCTAAGACGACCATCGGACATTAGACTTACAACAAAGGCCTCAAAATTTGAGTTGTGGAAAAATCGGAAAAAACTCCTTATTCTCGACGACATAATACATTTAAGAAGAAAGGATGGAAAACCCCTGATAGTCGTCCCAAGATCAGAAAGGGCCAAAATAATCAAGTCCTACCACGAGATTGACACTTCTCATGCAGGATGCGAAAATACATACAACAATATAAAGAAAAAATTCTTTTGGCCCTACATGAAGAAAGATATTGATGATTTCGTTCTATCTTGTAATCTCTGCCAGATTTATAAACCTCCAAATGTTAGACCAAAGGCATTATTATGCCCCATACTTCCCAAATTCAAATTTCATGCATGGCAATCAGACATACTTGGACCCTTACCCGAAACCACGAAAGGCACAAAATACATCATAATATTCGTTGACAGATATTCAAAGTGGGTCGAGGCTTTTCCTACTCAAAATATTACTGTAGACGATATCATCAGATGTACTGCTATTGTCATATCACGTTTCGGTGTTCCATACGAATTACACACAGATCAAGGGCCTCAATACGAGGCCAAAAAATTTTTATCGTTCTGCACCAGTCAGTGTATTAAACATACACACTCCAGCCCCTATCACCCAGAAGGAAATGGATTGTCAGAGCGGATGGTTAGAAATATTAAACAAAGATTGAGAATTATGTGTGCGCAGAATGACAACGAATGGGACGAAAATTTACCGGAAGTTCTACTTGGCATCAGGAATACAATAGCCAAAGCTACAAACCACTCCCCTGCCGAAATAGTATTCGGGAAAGCTCTAAGAACCGTTTCGGACGCAAAATACGCGATTGAACCTGGAGAAAATCAAGAAAATTTTAAAATTATCGATGCCGAAACAAAACAACACATGAAAAATTACATCGAAAAATACAAAAATTATTACGACAAAGATTCGTACACATGTTCTTTCAAGCTGGGAGACTATGTTCTTATCCGCAAACCTCAAACGTTTGGCCTGGAATCTGTTTACAGAGGGCCTTTTAGAATAGTAGGGGAAAGATTTCCTAATTTTCTCATAGAAGATGAAGATGGTATTCGCAAAACAGTTCATCACAACCGTCTGAAGCAATACAGAAGGCGTCCTGTTGAATTTATAACGAAAAATCAATCAAACCCCGATACAGATGATCACATTATTTCAGAAGCTGCCGATGTTTCCACTGAAAAAAGAAAGATTAAAATACCAAAAGAAAACCTAGATTATGTAAAAAAATACCTTCCTTCCATTGCAAAGAGGGGAGAGATGTTGGTAGATGCTCCCGAAGGTATCTCAACATAAAAGGGCGTGGCGTCACTTTGCCGCGCTTAAGATCTTACGACCTTAATTAATACTAATTAACATATAAAGTAATTAGAGTATTAATTAATTATTACATATTGATCACGTGAAACCTATTGTCAACACAGTTCTTGTTATGGACAATGTCCCGTTTCACAAAGTTCAATTAATCAAAAACCTTATACTATCATATAATTAAAAATTCCTCTTTTTACCAGCTTATAGTCCATTTTTAAATCCGATAGAGAATATTTTCTCTCAGTGGAAGTCTATTGTGAAGAGTTGTAGGCCTAATAATCAAAATTAACTAATGTCCTTTATAAGGAATGCAACACAGCAAATCAGCAGAGAAAATCTTCAAAAATATGATTCAAACATGAAAAGCTACTTTTCCAGATGCCTAAGAAAGGAACAAATTCTAGAATAAATATTAAGCTTTTTAATTTTTTTCATCTGTTCTCAATTTTATCACTAACTAAATTTTACTAGTAAAATTTAATCAATTTTTCATAAAAGAAATAAAATATTCAATATTCAATATTCAATGTCCAAAGTTCAAAATTGAAATTCCAATGCTCAAAATCAATTGACGCATGTTTAAAATGTATTTTCTATTATTAAAAGTTTATTTGCCAACGCTGTAAAATGGTTTATTGAGAGTGAATTACAAAAATTACAAACATTTTTTCTCAATATGATCGAAAGATAAAAATAATTGTTGCCATGGTTTTATTTTGGCCTTCTTTATTGAAAAATTGTAAGGTTGTGCGGAAAATGTCGCATCAGAAAAAAAAATAAAAATATTTTAAATAATAAGTTTAATTTCATTCTTAGAATAAAAGAATGAAAAGGCAAAATTCACAATTTATTTAAACTTATTTGATATTATTTATCGTAAGATTGATTCGAGTAACCACGGAAAGCCTAATATTAGGTTCTGAAGCCATATTCTAACTCTGATAGCGACTATTGACGAATAAGTATCCAGCAAATTCTAGCCCAAGTAAAATTTTATGGAAAATATCCTTAAGAATAATTGATATAAGTATAAATATACAATGATGAATATTTCTTAAATTTCTAAGATATACTAGTGAGATTAATTTGGGGTGTTTGATGATATAAAAGTTATGTAATATTATAAGATAGTATACAGTGATACCTCGCAATATGTACTCCTCGGATAACGTTCGCTGAGCATAACGTACTTTTTTTTGCTAATAGATAACTCGCATAACGAACCTTGCTTCGCAAAATGAACAAAAACCGATTCATGTATTTTGCTTAATCACGCGTTTTTGTCATGAATTACAATTTTTCTCGAGATCGAACGAATTCAACACACAAAATTGCTCAAAACCCAGGTTTTAATTTTTTTTGTTATTATAGAAATTAATTTTTGTGTTGTTGTATTTTAGTACAAAACATACTTCACATAACGATCGTTTTGCAAAAATTACTTACTCCTTGAATGAATTAAGTAAGTTATGCAAGGTATCACTGTACATAGCTGTTCTTATTATCACTAATTCCTAAATAGCTCTAATTTTTAAAAAAATCTTACAAATCAATATTTTTTGTTTCATTTTTCATTATTTTATGTTTTTGAGATTAATTTTGCTGATTAAAATATTTATAATCATTTAAATCTTGAGTTGTGCGCGAAATTAATGCAAGCTAAAAGTAAGTGAAAATCGAAACTAATTTTTCGATCAAAATTATTTCTATCTTCTAAATAGAATTTTCAAAGACCATAGATGTTAAAGGGGCAGAAAAAATAAATCCGAGAACTGCAAAGCGAGCCTTATTCATGGCAGAAAGCGATTCATTTAGAAGTAAGAACACACCTGTGGCAGAAAAATGCTTTTAACCTTAAACAAAAATGCTTCAGATCGTCAATTACCGCATGCTGATGATTTTATAAGAAATTATTTGAGAGAAAAAGGCTCTATTCTTGCTCTTTATCCATTTCGAATATATGAAGGTCTTTCAATTGAGTTAAAGAACATGTATCAAGCGACTGAATATTAAGTACCAAATAAATCTAGTGTATATAACCGAATCAGAAATCTGGAGATTTCATCAATGAAAACAGTATCGACGTGGTTACGTCGTTGCCCCTAATGCATTTAAAAATTTGACAAATTTTCATGAGGTTTCATTGAAAGAAGGATATAAAGAAGGAGTACGATGAGTTTATAATTTTGTTAACAGATTATTCTTCATCTCTTATGCGATAAAACAGTGAGAATTTCATCGACTGTACGTTTTGATGTGTTCCATCAGCTTTAATACAATGTTTTATCGTAATGGTATCCGATCAAGGAACACAGTAATATTTTCCTTGTGCATTTTGTCTCATGACATAAGGAAACTAAATGATAATTAGTATGGTTTTTCAACAATATTAAACTTTTTATATTACTCATGGAAGCCCCAAATAATCGCAGTTGATTTTAAATCCGCATTAAACAAGTCAATTCATTTACAATTCTCAACAAGTAAAATGCTTGGATGTTATTTTAATTTAAAACTGAGTATTTATCGAAAATTAGCAAAAATAATCAGCGTTTTATCAAAAAATTCTATATTAAGTGGAAATATTGAACTATTGACCATTCTGTTAATGAATGAGATTCCAACAACCATTAAACTGATCAAGAAATTAGTCCAAAATAAGAAAGGACCAGTAGATTCTAGGATTAGTTTAACAATGCTTGGATTCGTAAATTCCCGGTAAATCTTTGAATTATATCACAAAACAAAATCGAGCACGTCTTTATTAAAAAAATGGCCTTAAAAGGTTTAATAAAAACTGAACGAAAAGTTGCTGAACTCCTGCTAAAATATTATGTCATTCTTAACTATGATAATAACGAAGTTTATACATTTTGAATAATAATTAAATTGGTTGACAAGAGATAACTGAATTATCACAGACCGGTCGCTCACAAAACCTCCAATTTCCAAACAGATATCACCTGTAATGCATTCAAATAAATGATTTGAAATTAATCAACATTTTTATTAATTTTTTTGTCATGCGCGATTAAGGTCTTAATTTTAAAAAATTTAACCCAAAAAATATTTAAAAAATGCATCAAAAATAGTTTACAGGCTTTTTACAATAAAAAAAGCTAAATAGCGCTCAGAAACAAAATTAGATCCTTTTTAGGAATTAGAGCCAAATAGAACAATTCAACATCGTAAGATATTGAAAAACGTCACTAACTCAAAAGAGAACAAAAATAATAATTTTAAGCTTAATTAAAGCTAATTTCACGGTCACATGAACCAGATATAACTTGGATTGGCTTTTGTGCTATTTATTTGGATAAGGTACTCGGAATCTGAGTTTCTGAAAATAATAACTATATTTACATTTTACGTGAACGACGAGTCTGGCTATTACTATCAGCTTTTATATCTGGTTGATTGGAAAACGTTGAATCGTAGTAATTTTGCTCGAAAAACAATGATGGTGAATTATTTGGCACAATGATGGAGCTCATATCTTCTGAATCACTCAGAAATACTTTTGGGCGATCGAACTCCAATTCATCGTAATATTCAGTGTCCACTATTTATATAATTTATAAAGATACAGCTAGTTTGCTTCGCAAAAGTATATTTCTATGATATTAATAACCTCAACGTACCTTTGTATTCGACATCTTATTTAAATACCCAGCAGTAAGAGCGCATTAGAGACGAAATCCGATTAATACTAAATAAGTAATTTTTATTAATCCTAAGTGAACCATCTAATGATGGGGGACAACTCATGATTGGTTTTTACTCGAGGAATAGTAATTTTCTAATTTAGTCGGATAAAAATTATAAAATATTAGCCTCTAAAGCTCAATATAAATGTCTTATATCGCAGACACATCATATAACATTTAAAAGTATCTATCAGGAATACCTTATATGGACATTTTTAGAGTCACCTAGATGTATTTGAAACTAACAGGATATAAAATGCTACTACGATACAGTTAAACCTAGATAATGCAGTAAATTTGTGTAAAATAACAGAATTACTTTTTTAGCCAAGTTTATCCCAAAAAGTATTTATTCTAACAGCCTCAAAAATATGCTCTAATAAATCATAAGAGAATTTCGAGATGTTACTATCTTTCCGGTAATCTTTATCAGAAATTTTATGCATTTTTTTATTTTACAAGAGCTTGTGATTGTTAAATAGTCATATATGACAAATAGTCTCAAAATTCCCTGGCTAAGTGATCCTAATACAAAAGTCGATTGTAAATGAGGTCATAATTTAAAAAACTCGCATTTTTTCGATAGTTTAAGTGTAAAAAATGTGAAATCTCTCTAAACATATTTTATTGGAAAAAAATTAAATTTTTTGACCCTCAATAAAATAAGCTGATTTTAGGGATTTATAGCCAAAAAGTAAATTATGATCTCTAACTTATAATATTTGGGTCTGAACCGTCCATTAAATGAATTTTTGTAACAGTTTTTAATTTTAAATTCAAAATTTGGCGTGGATATTTTCAAGAGCAGTATTTTGGAACTGAACTCTTCATAATTTGTCGGGTAAAAATTTTTATCCTTGAATTTAAAAATCAGTTTACTTTTTTTCAATATTAACCAGCATTGGGAGTCAAAATTGAGGTCATTATTTAAATCTGATTTTGTGACTTTCTAATATCATATTATAATCTTATTATATGTTTATATTCCTAAAAAAATTTGCTTAAGATCAAGGGTACACATAAATCATAGATCTAACCCAATAGCTGATCCTTCAATGGAAAATTAGTTTTAAGATCATCATGATTTATAAAAAATAAAAAAATGAATTTTATTACAATATTGTACCATCAAATTATTAGATCCTCACAGAGATTATAAAAAATCCCTAGATGAAACACTTAAGTGCTTATTGCACAAAGTATAATATATTCGTGAAAATGTTTAGTAGTTCTAAGGATACTCTAAATATTTTATTATTTTTTTAGATTATATAATTATTGATGATTGAGTTAGAATAAAAGTTCATGTTACTAAATCTACGGTTTGCACGAAAAAGAATGAATTGGCATCAGCAAATAAAATAATATTGTAAGATTGTTATTAAATAACGCAAGCGCAGTAGATAGTCTTTTTCGCGGTCTTTCTCTATACCTAATAATATAAGTTGCGATAGTCCTGTATTTATAAATGCAAAATTGATATTAATTATCTTTATAATATTATGATGATTTTTTAGAATGTGAGTTACACACATGGCGATAAAAAATAAGAATATATAAAGATTGCTCATTAAAATTAAAATGACTTAGTGTAACCTGCTGAAGGTAAAGAAATTTTTATGTATATTCCTATAAGAAATTAAAAAGAGTTAAAAATATATTGATAACATAAATATCCCCAAAATTTGCTACTCTATGGGCTGATGCCTGAGTACTCCATCACAAAATACAGTAATAGTTCGAATAACGTAGTCCTAGGATAACGTGCGCTGCGCATAACGTAATAATTTTGCTATTAGAAAACTCGCATAACGATCCTTTCTTCGCATAATGAACTGAATCAGATTCAAATATTTCGCTTAATCGCGCGTATTTGCCATGAATTACCATTTTTTCTTGAGATCGAACAAAATCAACATACAAAATTGATCCAAACCGAGGTTTTCTTTTATATGTCTCGACATAAAAATTAAATTTTTTTTAATTGTGTTTTAGTACAAAGCATGCTTCGCATAACAATCGTTTCGTATAAAGAACTTACTCCTAGAACGAATTAAATACGTTATGCGAGTAATCACTGTATTTTCAACCGACTTCAATCACATTTAAAACCGATTGCGGCAAAAAATCATTTTTATAATAATTTTTTGATAAAATCCGTCTTTTTGTAGTCATTTACGATATCATATGATCTCAATTTTTTTGGCCCGATCCTGTCGTTAGTCTTTTAATATTATACACAGGTTTATGTGCTTGCCAAGTTAAACAGTCTAAAATAAATAAAAATCGTAGGTTGTGAACGGCTGAACTATATTTCGTGGGTTGAAAGTCAAAGATGAGCTAATTAACTCTGAACCTAAACGTTTAGCACGTTAACAACCTAGAACCGATTCTGCGGATATTTTTTGAACAGAAAAAGATTATGTGAAGTAACTGATTTAAAAAATGTCGCGAGTCGCTTGCTTAGTGGTATAATATTATCGAATCTTTTATAAGAACGACACGCAGATCAAGCCTTTAATCTTTTTGTTTCTAAGTAATAGAGTAAATTTGCTTAAATTTATTGAAAATTATATTGCCATTTATGATAATTTTAATTTTTACAAGTAGATCATTTGTATAGAAATAGCATAGCTACTCAATTTTGTAAAATTAAATTAACTGAGAGACATTTGTCCGCTTTTAACAGTTTAAACTGGGATCATCAACAAATTGCATGACAATAAAAGATTTCTCCGTGGTTGATTGCATTAAATAAATCAAAAATATTTTTAAAACAGCTCTGTAAATCTTTAATTTTAAAATCGTGAGACGACGAGCAACGAAAATAAAGAAAATGCGCATACATCAACCCTCAAAAAATCTTACCTTGACTTATAGTTTCTTAAGAATTTTTGAATTTTTTAAAAAAGGATCTCTTAAGGGTCGCATACGAATCAAGCAATGTAAAACAAGGTCTTAGGCTACAATATGAGTTTGCGATTATCGAATATTGCATTTTTTTGTGCCATTTAGATTTAATCATATAATAAGTAAAATATATTATAATTTAATCGCTATTTTTGAGGAAATAGCTCTGAATCCGAATGACATGATTGTTGACCCGAATCGCTCCAATAATTTGAATGTAGATATTTCATAAAAACAGCGGATGGTGGTTTTTCCTCCAGTATTGCAGCAGAATTAGAACTGTTAGGGTCAAAAATTATCATCCCTGAACACAGACCCATGTTTGCTGCTATTTCGACGTATTCTTCTTCACTTAAGAAAACCTTGGGTTGATCCCATGCCAGCTCATCTTCAGAATCGGTCACTCATAATATAAAAAAAAAGAGGCTAACTTGTAATATGTTAATGGTATGAATCAACAAGGGAAAGCTAATGAGGAGGAGATCACCGTGACCGCCGAGATTAATAAAATTGCATTTAATGATTTCCATGAGAAAAATAAGAGCTTTTATGAGGTTTTTAAAAAAACTTTTACAATTTTTGATTTAATAATAATTTAATCAAAACATGAACATGACGCAGTTAATTATTTGACAGTTTAAATTAATATGGAAATGCGAAATAGATA
>JBBNEX010000336.1:0-34070 GCA_038021265.1 Cyprinella venusta
TATTCATCATTCTGAAACACATATATTTCATAATTGCACGCTTTTGAGCAATTATCTATCACGCCTCCACAACATTTTGAATTATGCGTTTTATAACTTTGGAAATATAATGAGAAAATTTTAAAATAGAATCCTGAATATTTTTCGTTACGGTCGATTCGCTCAAATCTTAATATTAAATATTTGACAACATGGATGTGGCGTAAATTTTCATTCTATTTAAAATTCCGTATATGCCATCATAAATTATCACTGGAACATATGATAAAAATGGCGGATAGGTATCAACGACAAAAGCATTCTTATGGCCTTTTGTAAAATATACAGTTATAAATCCCTTAAATTAGGAAATAATTTCAATTCAAAATTGATCATATAAATATAAATCAACGGCGACTAAAAAATGTGACTTTTTTAATAAATAGTATCAAACTATTTTAAGCTCAATTAAATGCACGAAATAATAATATAAAAATTTATTTATTTTTTTGCTCTTTTTGTGGGTCGAAAAAGTTTAATAATCCGCTGATTTTAACAGATAAATATAATTTAAGCAGAATCATATTCGATGTATCTTTAAATAGCAAGATCTGCATTATGTTGTATCAAAAGCTATTTCCTTTTATGACTTTTAATAATTTGATTAAATATGATATCGTTAACAGGTATAAGTGTATTATTCTATATTAGACATGTAAAATTTGATTTATGAACTGTCATGATCATTTTAAAAATCTGTTACAGTTTTTAATTGAATTTTGCGCAATCTCACAAGCACAGTTCTTATTACCTTATTTGTCGATTAACTATCTGTAATATGATTGCTTGAAGTAATAAAAAGTAAGAAATTAAATAATTATGTGGGTTTAAATTAAAAATTATCACGATGCTAAAAAAAATATTTTTAAGACTAATTATTAAATTATTGAGTTAAGTAAATTAATAGTAAATACGCTACATTATTGTCGTTTCTCTGAGAATTTACTGCTTAATATTACATTTACACAGCTTCTAATTACATTAAAGGTAACTTTTCTAATCTTATTATATTCTTAAATGAGCAGTTAACTATGTTGGTTATTTATAATTGTAGAATTCAACTTTTCACCACAGTTAGAAGAAAATTTGTCATTAATACTTATTGATTGATCTTTACGTTGTTATATTTCCAATATTGTGTCGAATAAAAATAAATCAAGGTCCAATACATCATCAAAATAACGTATATAAGTTTTAAAAACATTCGGATGGCAAAGATAAGGCCATTAAAAATACAATAAGTTTTATTGGTAATCCATTCTAATATAGAAAATTAAGCTTGTCTGAACATTTTAAACTAAATTTTTTCCCCCTCGCACTTAATTATTAGAGAATCTTATAAAATGTTTCCGAATTTTTGACTTTATGTTGAAGTACTTAATGTTGTTTATAATTAAAAATTCTTATATTTTTAGATAGCAAAAAAGATTTTTATTATGACGGTAATTATCAAATTTTACAATAAAAGAATAAGATTAATTCTGTCAACAATATTACCAATTTGTTAAAAAAATTAATGGCTGGAAAAATTTTGTGTGAAATATCTATTTATAAATCCTTGGCTTTTAGAATAATTTTTGCTGAGATTTAAATATAACTTATTAAAATTTTGTTCGTGAATAACAAATATAATTACAATTGCTCATTATTAAGAGACCTAATTTTCTTGCATTTACCTTTAGTAAAATTCCCTTATATTTATATTCTGTTTCAAATGATCATTGAATTTCAAAAATTTTGTTAAAAATTGTACTTAGCCCCTTTTGTTTTCTTACGCCAATGTAAGATACTCACATTTTTTCCAGAAATTCATTTTATTTTTTCTTATGTATAATAATTATAGTTTTACTCAATTGCTTATATTTTTATGTCAAATAAATTTAATTTTTATAAGATCAAGAATAATAATAACCAAATTAAAAGATATGCGAGTATTTATTATAGTATCTGCTTACATTCGTAATGTGAAAAATGCGCTAATTTCGATAATAAAATAAATAAATGCTTTGCCATATTTCAAATGTGCTTTATACTTAGAATTTATAAGCATAAATATTGATTTGAATAAAATGATAATGAAATTTTCATTTAAGCTAGAAATAATTTCCTCAAATTATAACTAATGTTACATAATATTTTGTGTTATCAACCTTATATTTTGCCAGGTAATATTTAATTTATTTATCTTCCATAAATGTTTTTATAACCAATCTGATTCTATTAAATTAGAGATACTTTAATCCTATTTTTATTATTCATTAATGCTATAGAATATATTTCAGTTAATATTTTAATGCCTAGAGGTTTTGCGAAGACGTCTGAATTTAAGATTGAGTACAGTATTGAAAGTTTTGCGTACATAAAGATATTAAATTTATCATACATCCGAGCTTCAGAATACTTTACTATTTCATATAAAAATTACAATTAAAAAATAAGCAATTTTTTTGATAATTTACAGATAATTTCATTATATTTGAGCGACATTTCTATAAATTGAGCGACTTTTCAAACAAATGAGCGTATTTCACACCGTTGAGCAACATTTCACGGCATTGAGCGGCATTTCAGACAGTTGAGCGCAATTTCCAAACAGTGATTCATTTTCTTAAAATCCATATTTTACGATAAAATATATTATTAAACGTTTTAAAAATACTTTGAAGACCGAAATATATATTTAATATAATAAATTTTCTCATCGGAAGTCTTTTTTAACAAACGTCCTCATCTAAAATAGCCAGACATAAAAAAAGATTTATTCTCTAAAAAAACCTATAAGCTTGAGATTTTGATTCGTTTCTGGAATTTATTCTTAAAATTTTTCGGCTTATTTTGTTTTTCAATCTACTTTAGTATTCTTCAATAGGGTTATGTGAGGGACTAGTAAGAAAGAGATTAATCAATTCTGAGTTGGCTGCTTTTTAGATAATTTTAAACATATATAAAATTGTTTTTCATCACATTATTAAGTATAAGAATATTTTTTCAGTTTAAAGTGGTCTTAGGCTGCTATCAAAAAGTTAAATAAAATCATTTGTAGTCCCTGGTCCATCGTGTATTTGATAACTAATAACTCCCGTGGTTGCTGTTGGTACCAATCACGAAATATTGTGACCTTTATGTGCAGACTGAACAATTGATGGAAAAATTCGTATTTAAGCGCATCCGTTTTTTACATGAAGGTTTAAACTTTTTTATCGATAAAAAATAGTCTTACGTGTTTCTTACTTTATACCATCCAACAAATTTTAATTTTCTTCCAGATATTTGCAGTCAAATTTTTTCTTTGGGAATTTTTTTATCTATTTTGCTTATTACCCCTGCCTTAAGTATAAGAAAAATAGATGTTGTCGACGCTTGAACTATATCTTGAGAAACTTCTCTCGGAATCCCTATAAAGTATAAAAATTATTTTCCTGAATTATGTACGATACTTTATTTGCAATTTCAGGCTTCAGGATCCTCAAAATTCTTTCATGAAGAAAAAATCTCTATAATCTTTTATTTTGTTCGCATTTCATCTGATTTAAACTTTAATTTTGTCGAGGATTTAAGATATGATATTTATAGAATCTTTAAAATTTATCATATTTTTTTACATTTGAGACCTTATTGCTGAAACATTGGAAATATTTTCCCATATCGCTTTGGATATCTAGATTATAAAAAAAAAATAAAATATACCATTATTTTCCCTATTTTTTGATAATTTTGTTTTTTATTCATTTAAAAAAAAATTTAAATTACTGCGCTCAATCTGATGAAATGTCGCTCAACAATTTGAAATGCAGCTCATTGTCATGAAATGTTGCTCAACGGCGTGAAATGACGCTAATTAGTTTGAAATGTCTCTCAATTTACAGAAATATCGCTCAAATAGTATGAAATTATCTGTAAGAGGTTTATTTATATACAGGATATGCTTAAAGTTTAATTAATGCTCTTTTTACGCTATTTATCGTAGATATGACAGCTTTAATAAAAAATTTACAATAAAAGTTCGAAAAATATAAAAAAATTACGAATAGTAGCTTTTTTCAGCGAGTAAAGTAGCATGCTCTGCATATTTTTTTATCAAACATTGCAGTGCTCGTATTACTGTAAAATAATAAGATGAACTTAATTTTTTTAATCAAGGTATACTTGTATTAATTAGTATTACATCTCTAGCTTTTAAAACTCAAAGATAATATATTTTTAAAACTATTAAGTTCATTTATATATTAAACTGCTGAGACGTGCATGGAGGACGCTTTAAAAATTTATTTTTTCGAATCACAGTATAAAACTTAATTTTTTGTATCAATATGAGTTTATGTCATTAGAATCGTATCTTTTAAAACCTAATTAACTCACATAAAGAGATTTTAAGTGATTATAATCATCTTAATTATTGTCTGTGGGATAATGGACACTTTTGATATTCAGAAAAAATATAAGATCTGAATTATTGACAATAATGTATTTTTATCACACAGTTATAATAATAATAATAGATTTAATGATGTCAAAAATAAAATAATACGATAAATTTTAAAAAAAGGATATCTGGTTTCATATAATTCTCAAATAAACTGATTTATACTGCAAGGGTTAATAATGCATTATATCGCGTGTCTATTAATTTTTAAATAGTGAATGTGCGTGTGTCATAATAATATTAATTTTTTAACGTTCAATAAAAATTTTTTACATTTACTCACATTGATATCTAGTTTCATCAATCGTTTAAAATGAAGAATATCAAAATTTTCTTGCGCAGGTTCGTATTTGTGTATCGTATCCTCAGATCTCATATATATGCTGATTGACTTAAATTTAATTTTTTCAGAAGTATTATAAAATTAATATTTACCCATAATATCTTTTTTAATTACCTTATAACCTTAATGTTTAATGCATATGAACAATCTAGACAAGAGACCCCATCGAAATCTCCACAGCATCCGTTGTATGGTCCAGTATTATTAGGATTTTGGAACCAAGATACTCGTAGAGTAAAAATATGATTAGCCTTAATTCATTATTATTTGTACATTCATATGTAAACCATTAGAAATATCTAAAAAAAGTGACTGCAAGATTGACATCCAGTGTAAGAAAAACAGTACCCTCATAATGAAAATAAAAGTTTGAATGAATAATCCGTTAAAATATTTATAAGCATGATTCTTGTCACGGTAAACAATGCACTCATGAAAAAATTCATTGAAGTTTTTGATAGAAAAAAATACAAAATCCAAGGAAGCATGTAAAATCTTAGAAAAAAATAACTGTTTACACTAAAAAAATTAATAATTGCAGCAGATTTAATTATTTAGTGAAAAGATTTCATAATTATGGTAAGAAAAACCATTAGACATTTGTATCTCCTTTACAACATAATTTTAAAAATTTAAGTTTGTAAATGCCTTGCTGACATAACACATCATGATCTCATAATCTTTAACATTCGATAAGGTAATGCTCTTGTGCTTCTAAAATTATCGTTTAACGTTAATACTAATTTGACTGTTGCTATAGGCCTGAGTCGAATTCTATATTACTTGATTAAAGTGCAGAGAAAAATTCTTAAAATGGGTTAAATTCCGGTTAGTAGGAGCGTAAACACATCTGCTAAAATTTACCGTTTCAAAAAATGTCACGGCTTATTTTGATTAATGAAAACGGATGTTGTCTATAACAACAATAGGTCTTCCAGAGAAGACTTGCTCATTAAACCTTACTTTTATAATCATCAAATCTTTTCGTGTTGTAGAGGCTAACAAAAATCTCTTAATTTTCGAATGCGTGGTTTAAATTATACAATTGATCGAAGCGTTTTCGACTCAAAATGCAAGAAAAAATGATATCGCATCGACTTATAACTCAGAGAAACCATAGTTTATGGTTATATAGTCAGATTGAAACTGGTCTCCTAAAAGTGTGTTAAAGATTCGACCTCTTTTAGATGGAAATGAAAATGCAAAGTGTCTTCCGCTTAAAACGTGATCGTTTGAAAGGGTAAGAGAAGTTTTCTTTCTAAGCCTCTTAAGCGATATCAGGATTTATTAATTTATTGGTACATTTTTGATTTCGATAATTATACCTCCATCCTCCAGCTTACTTTTATTGTGACTCGATTAAAAGAGATGACAGTATAGCAAATGTTGGAGTTAAGTCTATAACATTCCTATTTTGAGTGGATTCTGGCCAATTCTTATAATAATATAAACCAAATTTCGCCTCATGTCCGTTATTCTAAATAAACTTGGTTGCATTAAATTATGTGTTCTTTTGAAAATCTGTCTAAAAACCATAGTATTTCTTTGATGGTTCGAATATGAATTTATTTTTATCGTATCTAATAAATTAATATAGATTAAAATTTTCAGAATCTGTTCAATAACAGCATCAAATAAGGTGACTTCTTTTATCTTTTCATTCGCATCAATTAATTAATCATTTTCATCCACAATGACTTACGATATTAAAAATTCGTGCAATTACGCTAAATTGTGAATTAAAACGAAAAAATAAAATTAAGTAAATTTGATTTTAAGCTTAAAAAATATTAATAACTGATTAAAAAAAAACTATAAGTAATATATATCTTGTGTATTATTGTAAAAAATACGGAGAGTTTTAATATCTTTTAATGAAAAATGATTTAAATAAAAATTAAATCTATATTTAATATTAGAACAGATAAAATCAAGAAAATAAAAAAATTTAATCTAACTATTAGAAACAATAAAATCATGGGAGTATTTTTTTATGAAATACTACAAATCTAACAGAAAAAAAAGAATTGATAAAAAACAGAATGTAAAATCGGGTGAAATTATGTCTCTCGTTAAAATTTATTATTCAAGAACTTTTTAATTTTTAAATAATTTTAATATTTAAAAAAGAAATTTTAATTAAACTAACTATGATGCAATAAAATTCCAATGTTAGATAACATTCTAGTAGACAATCTAAAAAAAATACATTTTTTAAAAGAAAAGAATTATTTATTACCATAATTATGGAATTTTTTTAAAGTATCATTTAAATTCATATAAAATTTTTTTCTGTGTGAAAATTCATATAAAATTAGGATAATTTTTTATCCTTTCAGTAAAGCTGCAAAAATATTCAAAATTGACTTTTTACTTGAAAAATAAAAAAAAATTTAAAATTATTATTTACCAAAGGAACGAAACATATGAAAAAAATATAAAAAGAGAATTTCAAGTTTGTCAAAAAATTTTGTCTGAAAAACTAAAAAAATATATTGAATTAAAATAAATGAATTTAAGAGTCAATAAGAATTTAAAAAAAATTAAATTTGGAAATTATTGAAATTCTTTATTTGTGTAATTCGGATCAGTTTACAGCATTTTTACGAAATAAGATTTTGTTAAAAAATTTAAATTAATAAAAAGTAAACTAAACGAGAAAATCTAAAAAAAAGTAACAAGTTCAGAAAAAATAATAAAAAAAGTTTTTCAAAGAAAGAGCGAAAAAACAAGAATTTTGAAAGTTTATTAATGCCCACAACAATCGATTCAAAGTCGTGTAAACCTAAAAATCGAGTTAATTAGAAAATAGTTCTGTCTCTACTACCAATTCTTTTACAAAATATTCAAATTCGATCCAGTATAATTCCCTAAAAATGTTTAGATATTCTTTATTATGACATTAGCAGTATATTATTAGATTGATTTTATAAAAATTTTTGAATTTTAGAATATATTTCGATAAAAATATATTCATGTTTTTTTTACTTCATTGTGTAATGCTTCTTGACTTTTTAGGGTCAAATTATTAAAGAAACAGTTTTTTTCAACGACATACAGTGTTTCCCGATCAAGTTTGTCAATTTCCCGATCAAGTCTGTCACTTTCCCGATCAAGTCTGTCACTTTCCCGTTCAAGTCTGTCTCTTTCATGATCAAGTTTGTCCCTTTCCCGATCAAGTGTGTATATATCCCAATCAAGTGCGTCAATAATTATTTAATAAAAAAGATGAAATTTAACACATAAAAAGATGATTTTATCCAAAAAAACTAATCATTCAATTATTTCCTCAGCAAGCAGGCAACGCCGATTGTACCTCAGCATATTACGGTAATATCCATCACAGTCAGATGAAGATATTTCATTCGAAAATCTTTCGATGAGACTAAACAATTCAGATTCTGATCTCGGCGAGGCAGTCTTGACAAAGCCTTTCCATTTTGAAAATAGATTCTCAATAGGATTGAGAAATGGGGAATATGGGGGGAGATAAAGGACTCTATGCCCATTTTCTCGGAGTAAATTTTGAACTCTGTTTGTTTTATGGAATCTAACATTGTCCATAATAAACACGCAATTGGTTATACCACTAGAAAGCATATCTTCGAATGCCTGCATTAAATAGCCCAAAAAATTTTCCTCATTATACGGGTGGTCTTGGGATTTGAAGAAGGCCAATCGGCTTTTGTTCATTATGGCACAAACAGATATGTTTCTTGAACGGATGGAATCAACGTTCAGATGGGGCAATGTGCCTACTTTTGATCGCCCTTTTTTATGCCTCATAGAAACATTGAATCCAGTTTCGTCAAGAAAAAATATCTTTTCCTGGTCAACCTCTTCAATGGTTGAATAAAAATTCTGCGCATATTCTTGCCGAATTCGAATCGTTTCTTCAGTGTTTCGGCGAACCGGTATTAAAGAAATGTTTTTTATTGAATAATGAAAAATTTTTAAGCACCTGTCAACGGTGCTTTTACCAACTGATAGCCCCCATTCATTATTTATTTTTAGTACCAGCTCCTTCAGCGTGATGATTGGATTTTCATCGACCCAGGAGCAGATCGTTTGTTTTTGATCTTCTGATTATTTTGATTTTCTATCCCCGCCATGAGAAAATTCAGATGTGTGGTCCATAGAGATATATTTCTTGATTATCGCATGTATTGTTGATCTAGGCAAGCCTAATACTTGTTGAATGTCTTTTTTATTTGTTCCCGCGAGATAAGTTTCGATGATTTTATTCTTTGTAACTTCAGAAATTTTCTTACCCATATTTAAAGCGAAAATCTGCGACTATTTTCAAAAATTTATTTATTTTTATGATGTTATTAATGCATAAAATATTCCACGATATATCTATAACATTTTTTAATAGGCAGGTTAAATTGAATATGCGAAAATATAATCGACAATTTCTTCGCGCGGAGAAAATCAAAATTAATTGTATTTTTACGTCTAAGTTGTTGATTTTATTATTTAAATTTAAAAATTACATAAATAAAAATTGGCGCACTTGATTGGGATATATACACACTTGATCGGGAAAGTGACAGACTTGATCGGGAAATTGACAAACTTGATCGGGAAACCCTGTAAACAGGTTAAAATAATAAAAAGCATCAAAAATAAATTATAATGCTGTAAAATAATGTATTTATCATTGTTTTTAGATCTATAATATTATAATAAAAGATTATCCGTTTCTTGATCATACTAATTAACGTTGACAACATTAGATGAATGGGATAAATTTGTTGCTTATATAATAATATTTATTTACTTTTCAATGCAAATTCCGACTAAAGATATATAAAAATATATTATCATACCTTATGTGTAGAATAATGTGCTAATATACAGGAAACCAATTTTAAACAAATCTTAGTATAAGAATGTTTATCACATGTCGATCCTTATTTCGCCAATATCGTTCGCACTTAAAAAATAGTGTATTTCTGATTCGTTGAATATTGTTGTTTGACTTTTTACAAAATATAATTACATTTAATCCGATTAAAAAAATGTGTACAAGTCTTTTTAATCGACATTCCTTAGCTTCAGAATAAGATATATACAACTAGTAGAACACCATCAACGTGACAAGGTTTTTTCATATCAGGTTTCATGTTTGAAAGTTTGAATTGATTAATTAATTCTCTTTGATCCTAAACATTTAGATTTAATAAGCTTAAATATAGAGATAAATAGATATCAATTCAAAGATTGATAAGTTATCAATAAAATGCCGAAAGTAATCTCCTTGAGAATATTTAAAATTTATATTAATTCAATTGAATTATAATTTAAATATACAATTGTCTACTTATTGATTTACACATATTTTCAATCAATAAAAATTATTGGTAAAATGACGTAATGTTACCAATAACATCCTTATTATTAAAAGCTTTTTAAGCAATTAAAATTAAGTTACACAGAGTTTTGTATTCTTGCCAAATAATTTAATTTTAAAATATAATGAAAGATGATATTCAAAATAATTTCACCAAATAAAAAATTTTTAAAGAAAATAAGCCATAACTAATCTTAACAATATCAAAATATTCATGTTAAAATCATCGATAATAACTTATGTCACTTACCTCTACAAAGCCATCTTCAAATATCTGACTCACGGCTTCGAAATGTAGTTCTTTTAAGCTAATAATTATAATAAATAAAGAATTCATTCTAATAATTGTTTAAACCTTCTTACCCAATTTCTTTTATTCGATTGATAAGTAAGTTTAAACTAAAGGCGGTGACTAAATTTAGAGTATCTCAATTAATATGTAAAATGAATAATCTTAATCTTCAACTTTTTTTAAAATTAGTGAAAAATGTACTGGATATGATCATTACATAAGTTTTAAGTATGCTGATCGATTAATTGATACTATTATACTCTCATATAAACAGTATATATTCACTAAACCTGTTTCAATAATCTATCGTGAATATATAATGTATGAGGTAATATGTCGTACAATAAAATAACCAGTAATTAACAAACACAATACGTCAGAAAACTGTTTAGTTTACATAAGCACACCTTAAATACATCTTCAATTCGTTTGTTAAATTTTAATATCGTTGAAACCCATAAATATAACCTTTAAATTTAAAAATTTTAATGTTATAAAAAAAATGATTTGGCGGCATTACACCTAAGTCTATTAAAACAAATGCCATTACACCGAAAACCTTTACACCGAAGTACTATTACAACGAAGGACTATTACACCGAATATTTAGTTTTAGTGTATAAAAATACAAATTAAAGCAAATTTAATCATACTGATTATTTATTTCTATTATATGACTGCGCAAAATTAGGTATTTTTATTTCAATGGCGTAATTTAAGTGTAATAGGTTTCATTAAGAGAACAAAAAATAATTTACCAAACAGATTATATCTGTATAATAATGTGTCACTTTATACCTATATAAAAGAGATCAATGAAATCCATGCTGGATATGTGATGAAAAATACCGCTTTTCACCAAAATGTATTTCTTTCTAAATTTTTACTACTAAATTAAGACAAAAAATATGTTTGCGCCAGGTAAAATAATTACAGGTTGACTGGATATTTTTTTAATGAGTTAATCTTGCTGGCTAACAAGTCAAAAATGGCCTATTGTATTATTAGTGGTAATATAGTTTGGGATAGCGTTATTTTTATTATTTAAGTTTTTCCCTATACATTGTAATTTTATAGCATTTTTGGGAGTTTATTCAAATATATCATATGTTTTATAAGGGGGTTTTGTACCTAAGGCACAAAGTCATTAAGGCATTTATTATGAAATTGTCTGATAAGCAAAACCTTTGGACTAGACGGAATGATTATTTTGTGTATTGCTGGTTATAAATTAATATTTTGTTTGCCGAGGTAGATGGATGGTTTTACACAAAGCATATTATTTTAAATTTTGTCGATTGGTTAACCATATAGCCGATTTAATCTCGGTTAAAATTATTCATTAAAATTAAAATTTTTGATATTTTTAGGCTTAAAATTGATTGAATGAAAAATATGTAAATTTATTTTGAGAAATCATGTAAATTAAGTTATAGAGTGATGTGTTCATAGAAATTCTTCTCAGGTAACTTACCACCTCATCAATTTAACATTCTTGAGCGATTCTTAAAATTCTCTCGTTAAGATCGGTATATACACTGCGCTGCTACATTAATTGATGCTGATTCATAAATTGTTCAATCACAACAGATAGATGACCCTGAACAAGTCTTAAATAATTCATACATTCGTATAAGAGTAAATGAGAGCATTTGACTTACTTTTGGAAGCCATTTTGCCATCCTTCGGTGGCGTTGTTGGTTCGTGCATCACCGCTCAATTTGCTATTGTACACATTCCAGATTTTGAGAGAAAACCTTTGAGATCGTCGCTCGCTATTTGGTAGCATCCTTACAATATAATAATGTTCGATTTAGTCATGATATTATGAAGTAGCTCGCCGTAAGAAATAATAGTTGGTTCGTAGACTAATTTTGCAAACCAAAATTGACACCAGTAAGAGGAATAAGGCTAAGGTCAATATCATTTGGGTTGAAATAAGGAACTCAACATCAGTCTGATATAGTTGATAACACTATTATCCTCTTTGATCTTTCTATATAAAGATTGACATAGGCGAAAATAGCACCCTTTGATGTGTATTGCAGGAAAATTTGAATAAAATACTCTCATAGCCCCAAATTCAAAGTACAACATGATTTTATTTTGGGCAATTAATAGGGGCATTCTCTCTCGAATATAACCAATTAAATCATAAAAGTAGACTGCAATCTATTGGGTTAGAGGGCATAAATCACAGGAACTGTCTTTTCTGATTGTTGAACGTGCAACGTATACATCTGAGAAAAAAAAGGGGGACTAGTCTTAAATTATCCATCATCGAACCACATACGTTGTTGTGATAGAAGTCAAATTGCATTAGGCGACGAAAATATAATGATTCGCCTGTTAAAATTTTCATTTACAAAGAATAGATAAGGTTCTCTGGAACCTGAATTTTCTCCAGACATTGTAACTCTATGATTTTGAGGAATATTTATTTGCTCAAATGATGACGGTTATCATGGAAGATTGTTGCTACGTCTTTTTGTTATTGAAGTTGTCTTTAAACATTGAGACACTGGGAAGAGCAGCCATCCCATTAGAAGAAACTGTGTTGACAGATCTAGGTATGATTTCTTGAAGAGAATAAAAACTGGCTTTTGCCAGTTCCTTCATATTATTTTTCAGCTCACGCGCTTTAAAATTAGTCATATTGGGTAAATGATTGTGATCTCCAGCGCAGGATATTGAAATGCCGTTTGAGATAGTTCAGCGTGCTCTACATCCCTTTTTTTGTGATCGCAACAGCGCCAAAATGATTTATTGCCATAAGTTGTGTCTTGCAAATAAACGAAGCCCAAATAACTAAATAAATCATTACCTCTTGAACTTTTTACGGAAATAAAGGAATTGATTAATTATAAAAAAGCCCATAGGAAGTTTATAAATGTAATTTAAATATTTTTTTAATACAAAATGATAAAATCAGAAATTTTAGTATTCACTTTCGTTGTTATGGCTGTTCGGTGTAATGGTCGTTCGGTGTAAAGGTTTTCGGTGTAATGGCGTTCGGAGTAATGGTTTTCGTTGTAATTGACTTCAAAGTAATGACGTGATACGAAATATCATGCTGCTGGTTGTATAAGAGGTGCATTAAAATAAAAAGACTGAACACACCGTATAGTTACGGTGATTCGATTACTACAAGGAAAAGATAAAAATAAATTAATTTTTCAGTTAAAATAACGTCCTCGAACATTAAGAGAGCTACATCGACAATTTATAGTAGCTACTGAAGAATTGTTTTTAAGACTTTTACACTTTAATTCAATGTTTTCAAATCAAGCTGTACAAAAAATGATTCCCCCGTCAGATAAGAGAGAAAATGAATATTATTCTATAATTTTTTGGCCTAAGAAATGATGGTTCCTTTTTAGTGTTTAATGACTTAACATTTTCTGACAGTATTAAAATTATCTTTATTTTTGAACATGTAAAAATTTCATAGCTAAGAGACACTATCTCGATAGATTTTAGATGAAACATTTAAAGTTTCCTTAATCCATTCGATCATTTATGAGAAATTCTTACTCCAGATAGCAACAAAGTTTTTTTGATGGCTCGTATTTTTGTAGAAACAGAGTTATTTAATCTAATATTCTGATTTTTGGAGTTTTTAAGCCAGAAAATGATTTTCACAAAAGGTTAATAAGAGATTTTCAAAAAAATTTCCGAGCAACAATTTATTTTAAATTTCAATTCGAGAATTTTAAAGATTTTTTATGCTTACACCAACGTATTTATAGTAAAGTAGAAGAATCTAGCTTAATCACCATCTATATTGATGATTAAAATATCCGACTTCTGGTTAAAAATTTATCATCACTTAAATTAATTTGAGTGTCAATATGATAGCAATTTATACGGCAATTTTTTATCAACCATATTCGTTAATTGCAAAATGATCATATCGGTGAAGCAGTCTTTATTATTGATATTTTTCCCGTGCAAAAAAAAATCTAATCTAAACAATCCAATCTCAAAACCATCGCGTTCAGTCGCTTCCTCCATATAGCCCATTCCTAAATCCCATAGAAAATCTATTTTCGTAGCGGAAATCGATAGTTGAGCGAAATCGAACATACACGGAAGCAGAGCTAATTGCAAATATAGGCCTGGCAGACAATTGCATTAATTAAACGCAATTTAAAACTACTAATTCCATATGGAAAAACATTTTTGCAGCTGTCTAAAAATTGAATAAGTTATCAATCGAACATTCGTTATTTTTTTAATAATTTATTTACAAATGTTTGTAAGCAATTATACCTTTTTTAAGTATTTTATGCAATAAAATGGCACAAATTCGAAATTCAAATACTCTATTATGAAAATGAAGTATTCATGTAGAAAAATAATGTACTTGAGAAAGATATAAACGTTCTCTAGTAAGAAAATAGATGAAAAATGCTGTATTAGTTCCCAATCTAGAATAAATTATTTTGCAAGAATTTATTCTTTAATTGCAATTTAAGGAAGAAAAATTTTGATAGCTTAACTAAGAAATTTATTTGAAAAGAATTTTTTTAAAGGCATAAAATATTAATGATTGATTTAATGATCAAATGTGAGATACAACACCCTAAATTTGTTTGAAATGTGCTAAATCAATGAAGGAAATGTGTTGGGTGTTTGTTCTCGAAATAGGTGACTTGAATAACATTTTTTTTAGTATTGTATATTGAATTTCAAAATAATACATATGACAGAATCCCGCAAGGATTCGTTAGAAAAAATGGCAAAATTCTTTTGACAAAAGATTTATTCATTTTAAGAAAGAAAAAAAAATAGTATATTAAGATGCAATTTCCTTATAAAAGGCTATTTATGGCAAAATTTATAATATATTTTTGTTTTAAGCGTTTGCATCATAAAAACAAGTATGCAGAAAAAAAATTTTTTATACAATATTTTTTTGATAATAAAACTAAAATTACTTATAAAAATATAAACATTATTATTGTAAGAAATATACAGCAGGAAATAAATAAATTTACGCAAACTCATGAGGGGGGTAGTAAATGACTATATATAGAAATTAAAAATTTCGAATGATTTTACAATGCACCTAAGTTATGAATACGATATAGTTAAAATCGACGATAAGATATTTCCTTATCATATGATATTTTAGAGAATAATATACCTTAATAAAGAGTTTTTACTTAAAATCATGAAAGATTTTAAGAAAATAATAGTAAAGTGGACAAAAATAAGACGTTTAAATAAGTAAATATCAATAATTTTTTAATTTTTAAGAGACGCTTACTATAAGAGTCAAATATCTGAGAAATATAAATTAAAAAGAAAACATTTGGCATGTTAACACAATTTTATCGTAATTTTAAAAAATTAGCGTAATCTTTTAAATAAATTTTTTTATTTCAGATACGAACGAGCACATTAATAACATAGCTTTAATAATTAAAGCAAATAAAAGCTTTTTAGTAAATTTTCTTGAACAATTAAATTTGTTTATTTTTTACTCGTCATTAAAATCATGTGATAAACGCAATTTAATTGCATATCTATTGATCTTTTTGAATAATCTCCAAAATTAAAAAAAATATATCAGAAAATTTTGTCCGAATAGAATATATTAAAATTTGAAAATAATAAACATATCTGTAAAGATATCTCTTTTATCAAGGCAATCATGAAAAAACTCTTTGCATGCAAAATATCGTCCGAAAAATCATTTGATGATATCGTGGTAGTTGAATGGGTCATCATTTTTGATTTGTTTATCTTAATCACTAAGACAATTTTTCACATAGACAACTGACACTGCGAAAAATTACAATTTAGGATTTGATTCTATCATTTTAGACCCAAAAAAAAAATTAATAAACCAGTCAATCGCATATGTTACCTATCAACATGATAAGCCAGTCTACAAGAGTGTCAATTATATAACATATCCCCCTCATTTCTTCTAGTCGTATATATCACCTACTTGTCATACGGAAGGTCTGATCGCTACTTTTTTCATTAATTATGGTTTTCGATGCACGTTTTGCTTGATAATTATATCTGATTTAGCCTAATTAGTTCATTCTGTTACATCAAATGTGATTTTTTATCTTTTTGCCATTGTAACATAGTAATAATCTAATCTATGTGGATGTAAATTAGTTTACAGATAAAATTTTTTATTTTTAAATTTCTTTTTGCGCGATCGAAAAATCTGTATTATTTATCATTTTTATATTGTAAAAATTATACGTTTTTTTCTGATTAGATAATCAAAAAATAATTTAATATATTTAAAATTAATGATGTAATTTTTATAAATTCTATTAATTTTAGGGAATAGGTGTAGATAATTAGGAAGTGAAGATAATTTTATGTAATTAAGGACCCTATTTGATTTTATTAAATCATCAAAATATAATAAGAACTGAAGATAAAAATTATTATTAAATAAAATTTTAATATCGGTTGCTTAGATTTGTCCCGAAAAAATTTTTTATTTACCAAAATAATAATTTGTTGATATTTTTAAGACATTTACAGCTATTAAAAGGCATAATTTGATCGATTTGCACAATTTTTGTGGCAACTTGCGATCAAATTCGAATTAACTAGTTATAAAAAAAATGTGCAATACAATTGCAGTTATTTAATCGATGAAGATTCAAAAAAAGTGAATAAAATTAAAGTTTTTAACTCAAGATGATTTTTGGCGAGTGGCAAATATAAAAGATTATCTCCTACCGACAATCAGCATGTTGAAACTGAAATGCCAACGAAGCCAGATTGTATCATAGAAATCGGGCTGTTGCCAATGTAACTAACGATTAAATTTAGATATTATACAGATTTTTATTGTTATAATTTATTTATTCATTCGATCCCACAATGGTGCCAGCGTCTGACGATTCATTCAATTTTTTAAGATTTCTAATTAAAAAAGTTAAAGAAAAAGAGCTAACTGCAATGGTAAAGCGGTAAGATTCCACAATGTTAATGGTAAAGTTGCTGTTAGCAATTACAGTTTCTTATAGAAATATGGATAATTATATGTTAAGCAAGAGAGATATTAAATTTTTTTCAGACGATGAATAGTTAAAAACCTTCAAAACGGCTACCATAGATGTACAAACAGTAAACTGGATTGTACGTAAAATACTAAAGAAAGCTAAATATAGAATAAACTTACTCATCGGCTAACCGTCCGAAAGATAATAGCCTGAAAGATAGATTATTAAAAACGTTAAAATAATGGTTAAAGATCTGTGCTGATGAAACTCAGAAAAATCGGGACGATTTCTTCGGCATTATTATGCTGGCTGGGAGGAACTAGAAAGCTAAAAGGACCAAGTATATCCCAGCCAAATTAGTGTACAATACTGCACTAAGATGCACATCTGATTATATTTATAATGCCTAATATCAACCTAGGACCATGAAAGATTATCAGCGTTTTAAAAAGCCTATGCAGAATAATATGGAATATGCACAGCGTAACGAATCGATCTTCGGCAAGGAATCATAGCTAAAAGATTTTATTGGCCAGGAAGTCATGCTAAGAAGACAGGTTGTGGATGGCTTGCTAAGAACATACAATGGTTGATATGAGATTGTCGATAAAAACTTCACTAATTACATTATAAAACCAACTGAAGATAAAGAGAGCGAAAAACTATCGATTGTTCAGAACAACAGAATGAAAACTTGAAGAAATTGTTGGAGCCAGTAAGCATTAGCGAGGATATAGAAATTCACGAACATTTGAACTAAAACGATGAACTTACAAGAGACGGAGCAAGAATGCAAATCTAAACGCGAAATTAAAATACCGCCACAAAATAAAAATTAAGTGAAGAAACACCTATTAAGCTTACTTAAAAGGGAAGGAGTGTTGACACGTTAAAAAGATAAAAGATTTCATCGTAACGACAATCAGCATATCGAAATTGATAAGACAATAAAACACGATTATATTATGGAAACCGACAAGTTGCCAAAATAAATAGTGATTAAATTTATAAAATTGACGGACAATTATTGTTATAATTTCTTTATTCATTCAATCAAACACTTTTGAACTCTAAATTTAGGGCGCATAAATCAAAGAAACAATCATATTTCTAGTAAGATAGATAAAATAAATTGACATATAGCAAAGCTAAAAATGTATTCAAATAGAAAAAATAAAGGAAAAAAACTATCCTGTGGTTATGTTTGTTGCAGGAATCTTGCAAGCGGGTTGAAAGTGCTCAAACATCTGATAAATTAAGTTCATGTCACGTTAAGCCAATAATTTTCCATACTCTTTTGCTTGTACTCAAAGAAAATGTGAAACGAAGATCTATTGTGTGGAATGATTACTGGAAAGAATTTTTTCAGACGGATCAAAAAGATCGATAAATTATGAAATTTTTTATCATTCAGTAAATTATGTCACCAATATAGGTGAATGAACATAAAATATTAGCAGAAAATTGGCAAAGTTGAGATTTATTATTGATTACACCTGTTGAACTTCAATTTGGTCGCTGAGTAAGTTCAATTTGGTCGATTTTTTAGAATGAGTAGAAGACCCTAAAAATACTAGAAGATTTCAAACGACGTACAAAACAGAATTATTATGCACATAAATAATAATCCAGACCTGTCTATGTCACAAATTGCGCGAACGTTCTCGGTCAAAGTGAAAAAATTAAAAAACCTATATAAAAAATATAGAGACACTGGGGATATCGATTCAGGCAAAAAAAGGAGGATCACGAAATATAAAATTGAGTAATCAACATCATCAATTTCTCAGAAATGCATTGGACGAAAACGCTCTGCTAACTTTAAAGCATATAAAAGAAAGGCTTTTTTCAGCATTCAGACTGGTGGTCAGTACAAAATCCATATCAAACTGCTTAATCAAGTTAAATATCACATTTAAGCTGTACCGAATAATACCGGTTTCTAGAAACACGCCAGAAGCGATTGAATCGCGATATGTTTTTTCTCAAAGCATATTTGAAAGGTATTGGTAATAAATAAGTTTGAGATTTCCATTGGGCTCTCCTGATTTAGTCTGGATAGACGAAACAGGCTTTAATGTTCATTTAAGAAGAACTTTTGGTCGCGCTCTGCGTGGGCAAAGAGCTACATCCGTCGTTCCTAATTCAAGGGAAAGAAACATAAGCATTGCGGTTGCAATAAGTTTAACGGGGCTGATACGCTACAGAGAATTAATGTGCTCATACAACGCAGACGAATTCTGCAATTATCTCCGAGAGGTGGGAT
This sequence comes from Cyprinella venusta, assembly GCA_038021265.1. Lineage (NCBI taxonomy): Eukaryota > Metazoa > Chordata > Actinopteri > Cypriniformes > Leuciscidae > Cyprinella > Cyprinella venusta. The sequence goes on from JBBNEX010000336.1 coordinate 19,706, forward strand.
CAATAATAGGGGGCAGATCCAAAAAAATTATTATGGACAAAGTACGCTTTCCTCATACTGCCCAAGTAAGATAGTTGGTGGAAAATCTCGGACATACGATAAACTTTTTACCAGCGTACTCTCCTCAATTGAACCCAAATGAGCTCTTGTTTTCCAAGTAGAAACATTTAGTAAGATCTCACTCACCGAACAAAAGATCAGAGCTCCTTCACTGCATAAATACAGCAGCGAATGAAATATCTTTGACTGATTGTGAAGGATGGATTCGAGAATCCTATATATTTATGTCGAGATCTATCCTAAGGCAACCATTGGAATAATTATTTATATAATTAAAAAAAATTTTTTTTTAATTTAATTTAAATATTTCGACCAAATTGAACTTACCCATCGACCAATTTGAAATTCCGATGTTTAAGCACGCGCGAAAAATCGACCAAATTGAACTTCCTCAACGACAAAATTGAAGTTCAAAAGATGTAATAACTAAATATTTCTGAACCTTTTCTGGTCATATCTAGAGGAATATGTAATCAGACCAAAAATCATAAAAAAATTATGTGGCGATACTTGATACATGCAATTATTAGCACAAAAATCTAATTATCGAAATGTATGGTGTGGATAGACAAGGATTTTCAGAAATAATATAAGATAAGACTAATTTATGTTGGATTAATTTTTTAGCAATTGATAAAATATATTTAATTTTAAATAATTAAAAAGAAAATTTTAAAGGAACCAAACAAACAGCGCGAGGGCTTTTTGGGCGACAGTCAGGCAAAATTTAAATATTTTAGCTTTTCAACAAAAAGCGTTCCCTTCTTGCAATCGATAAAAATTTACGATTGCATGATATATACCTTAGTAGATTAAAGTATATTATATGTACACCATAGGTATTGCATTTGCTCATAATGAACAATATTTAGGTCAAAAGATGTAAACTTGACGGTGCCAGAAAATAGTTCAAGTGATTATTTGTATCGTTGAATAGGTGTTCAGTGATTAAAAATCGCGTGATTAAATGTAAAAACATCATTAATTTATAAGAAAGCAAGATGCTTATTATAATCAGCTCAAATTCTAGTATCCTTGTTTACTTCTAACAAATTCATTATAATTTGCTGATGCGATAAAATTTCTCGAACACGATTTCAGTGATATTAGCTATCAATACTATAGTTCATGATAAATGAACATATTCTACGTCATCTGATCACAGGATATTGAGTGAGCGTAACGTTATCAAATGAATAATTTGATATCATTACCACACCGCAACTAATTGCTCATCCTAACGTTGCATTCAAAAGATTTAAAAGTCTATGATTATTTAAAACGAAGACACAATCGATAGGACTCTCGAATTTCTTTAGCATCATTGCAGAACTTCGACAAATATCATATTATCACCGAGTGAAATGATCAATGGTCGCAAGCTGCGATTTGTAATTGACACGTTTCACCTCGAAAAAGTCGATGTCTAGGGGAAGTAGTATATGCCTGATAGATAAAATGTTGTAAAAGATGGCACTCAATGCTATTTTAAGAATAGCTTTTCGACGAGGATCAAGTGAAATGCATACCAAACATAAAAAACATAATTTTTTGATTCAGGCAGCCAGAAGTAGAATTGGAAATAAGAATAACCAAAGGCAGATAGATAAAGATAAGACCGTGATACAAAAAGTCTTAAGACCAGAATTACATATTTTTCCAGCGGACGTCTGAGGAAGCGAAAGCCTTCCGGAGATGCCTTAACAAATCTAGGGCGTCATTGTTAAGTTATGTTCTACGATAACATGATGAACAACGCGAATTAAAATAGACTTTTCTCAGTTTCTATCAGCTCTATAGAAACATCAGGATTTAGGCAAAAGAGAATGGTGATATGACTTAAATTAATAATATATATATATAGATTTATTTCGCGTTTTTCGGCGAAGTGCTCTCACAAAAAAAACCAGCAAGACTATTTCTTATTGAAAAAGCAAGAGTAAATGTCGAAATTATAAATTATGAATACAAATAGGCAGTTATTGGGACAGAATAAAAAACATCCGTTTTTTTTTGTATCCACTGGATGGAAAAATCGGACTTAAATATACATTTCAACAAAATCGCATGCATAACTAATAAAACATCAATAGACTTACTAAATCCCGTTCTAAAAAAATATAACGAAGTGTTTGTCAAAACATTTTTATCAAGATAAAACAGAAAATACTAAATCATAGCCTAATTATCCACAAATGAATATGTACATTGAGAAGAAACTGTGAGTCTAGAGATAATAAAAGAAATTTACGCCTTAAAAATCTAGTAGAGTAAGGATACCTGTAATTCGTTAATAGATAACTACGCAGCGGAATTCAAAAAAAAAAGATTGAAAAAAATAGTTGGGGAATAGCGTAATATTAACGCAGTTACAAATTATTAATTTTTAATGATGACCTTCAAGCATATTACAAAATAAAATAAAAGAAGTAAAAAAATGTTTGAAAAGTGAAAAATATGGTGTGGCATGTATACGCATTTATAATATACGAGACACAATGTATCACGAAGGCTGTTTGATGGTTGTTTTTTTTTTCTTTTTGTTTGTCGTTTTGATTTATATCAATGAGCCAAAATACAAATAAGGTAGCTTCGGAAGATCAAAATCTCGTGCATCGAACCGAAACATAAAAATTACAATCAAAATTTTATTGGTTTTCAAACATAGCAAGATATCTTAAGTTTGCCTGTCAGAAAAAATTTTTCATAGTGTAAGCAGAGACATAAGTAATGCTGAGAAATTTAAAAAATCCGATATCATTTATCACAAAAAATGTGGAAATTTAGCTGCTGTCCAATAAAGGTTATATGATTTTACTAAACGCTAAAATGATAACATTTTTAGTAATCATGCTAATTTTTACGACTCAGACTTAGAAGGCTAATAAATTTTACCAATTTTGCAGTAGAGGACTTTTCAGAAGATTATGACCAATCAATTAAATTCTCTTATAAATTACAGATGAATGAGCCACGTCCACGTCAGCGGCTGATTTTAGTTTCTACCTTTAGTAACATAATCTAAGTGATGTATGTGTAATTAAAAAACAATATTTGATTTTTCAGGCTGATAACTAATATAAGATTAAATTTTAAGTTTATGCGAGAATTAAAAACTAATCATATAACAAAAAATATTCCTCCAAAAACCGCAGTTTTAAATTTTATTTTTTTACACAAGTATTCGAAAAAAGTACTAGCATGGGTCGAATTGTTATGTAATTCAGTTGATTTGAATCAGGAAATATTTTCTGTGAAAAAATTACAAAGACAAGATATATGCTGATTATCCTAAAAACATACTAAAAGTAAATCAAATATAGATAATGTACTATCTAATATCTAAAATGATTTTTTCAGAAAGAATTTGAAGACTTCACTGCGAGGAAAAGAGTATTCAAAAATGAGAAAGGAAAGAATGCAGGAATCATAATATGCAACAATATTATTAAATTTATATTAATGAATGTCTTAGGTATTTTAAATAATCAAAGACATTATTAGGGATTTTTAAGGAGAAAAACTGAATTTAAAATGCATTTTTTCTTGATTAATAAAAAAAGCGAAAAAATTTATTATAAAACCAATCATAAGATAAATTTTCTAAATTTTTAAACACTTTCATATGATGAATTTAACGTTGGTGTAACATTCCATAAAATTAACAGTATTAATCTGACAATCTAATCAATTCTGATGTTTCAATCCGAAAACATAACTAAAAATTTTTGAGAGAATTTCTAAAAATAATAAGATTATTCGTAACAAATAATTATCACGTCATTTGAAAAATTAATTTAGTTTTACATGAAAGATTAACTGAGGAAATGCGTTTCGATGCAATCAGAATATAAAATAACTAAATTAAATTTAGTTTCTTTTATTATTCAAAGCTAAATCTGCATCAAATATTCTAGATAATATTCTGCAAATGTCATAGACCAGTAAATCAATACATCCTCAAAAAAAAAGAACGTATAAATTAAAGTAAATAGCAACTATGTAAAAATTTAATGCGTGATGTATGTGTTAATTTCATTTTGAAGAAAGACAAATTGGAGGTCAGAATGTAGTTTTACAAATCGATGAATCAACAATTCGTAACCGAGAGTTAATGCGTTAAAAAAAGTTGATCAACGTTGGATTTTTGAATTTTTGGAGGCGAAGACGAAAGAGGCCAAATATTGAAGAAGTTGAATAAACTTAGAATCGAAAATGAACTCAGAGATATTTTATTTTGAAGAATCGCAAGAGGTTCTATAATAAAAACTGACGGATTGACAGAGTTTAGGAATATCTAAAATAATGAATTTAATAATTGTGAAAAAGCGTATGATCCAAACTTTATGTGACCTAACGTAAGCACAATCAACGAATCTAAGCTATCTGAAGGGCCTGTTAACGCTTTTATTGAACAATTAAAACTAAAAAAGAGTGATATGGTTTTTCCCTTTTTGACGAAATACGTATTTATAAGGAATCATAGAGAATATGATAATTGCGAAACAATATCAGAGATAAAAAGGATATAGGAAATCACCTGACTGCGAATATATATATATATATTAAAATTTATGTATTTATATTGGCAATAATTTTCAAATTGAAACGAAATAAAAAGAAATAATAAACGATGATAAAATTTTAATTTTACAAGAAAAGTAGATAATTGAGTGAAATCATTAATTTTATACGGCATTGAAAGCATCCATATACTAATTGTAGTTGTTTATTCTTAGCTTTTGCCAAGAACAGAGTGCGAAAAAGAATTTTATTTTTTTTAACTCACACGCATCGTATACCTTTTCAAGGTTGATTTTGACGTTTTCGAATTAGGTTACTACGAAATTAATCGTCTTAAAATCATCGAATTTCTTGTTATAGCTCAAATTTAATTTAAAAAAATAGAGACAGTCAAGTGTTTAAATTATAATTTAAGAAAAATTTTTGGTGAAGAAAACTAGAATTTGAAAATAAGAATCATGAGAAAATGACATTGTAAATGTTATAGTATAGAGAAGAAGATATTAAATTCTATTATTAAATTCGTCCAATATAATTTCATTTCTCTAACTTATTGTTTCATTACAATAGGATTATTGATTATGAATGAACAATAAATTTTAAATTAACAGCACAAAGCAGAATAATGTTATTATTAAAAAACATAAATTGTAATATCATTTACTGATAAATCTAATCCACTTTATTGAAAAAGTGAATGAAGACACAATTTCTCCAAAAAAAACTGCTTAGACTTTAAAAACTAATTACAGCTATGAGAGAAATATAATTTCTGAAAAAACGTGAGGAAATAAATTTATATTGAAAAAAGATAATAACTTTTAAAATAACTAATAAAATGATTTAAGAATTTGAAAACACAGTATCTTTATTACTACGATTGCCGTGGTCGAAAATTAGGAAAAAATATTGTTAGTTTCATCTATTACTATTTTCGTAAAAAAAAAGAGATCGAGTAGTAAATTAGCATTTTATAACATTCAATCAATACTATATCCAAATATAAGCATTTAACAAAAATGGCGAGAAATAAAGATGTAAAACTTTTGTTTGATATAAACTATTTTATCTGCATAAACTTTGTAGTGTTTAAAAACCCAAACATTTTAAAACTTCATCCATAATAATTATTGCATTTAAAATGAAGAACAAGTAAACTCTTTCAAATTTGTATAATTTGACAGAGGAGTAATCATTACCGCAGAAAAAAATAATTACTTATATGTAAAAAAACAATTTTTTTATTATATAGATCTATGTCATTTTAGGTAACACCTTTATCAATAAGAGCACAAAATACCATTATTTCAGAGGAGCGCAACATATTGAGCATTAAATAGAAGTTAAAGAAAAATAGGAACATATTTAAGATCATTTTAAAAAAATTAAGGATCAAACATTACGTGAATCAATAAAAGATGTGGTGAGCAAAATAAAATTAGATTTTGTGAAAAACGATAAAATAAGGGTAAAAATTAACTTTGGAACTATATTTGGTAATGTGCAGATTAATCGCGAGAGATTAAAACCTAACATAAAAAATAAGAATTAATTATAATAAAAGTCTTTTGATTCCTAAAATCTAAAAAATGTAATAATAAATAAACTTATCCATCCCTGCTGATCGTGCACTAAATTTTCGAATAAGAGAAAAAAATGTTAAAAGAGTACAAAACGGAATATAATTTATCATTAAAAGTTTAAATGAGTGCAATAAATTAATTTTTTTGAGAAATATTTTTAATGACAAAACCCTGCTCAATTTCATCACTAAAATAAAATATAACTAAATTTAATAATGCTTCGACAGTAAAAGTATACAAAAAAAAGCAAGATATGTTTCGGCAGTTGTAATCATTAAAATGTAAGGAATTTATATGATTAAAATTACTCTCGCACACAATCGAATTATAAAATTTATTCTATTATGTTTAAAAACTAATTTAAAAATTTTATAAACACATTGAGGTAAAAAAACATAATTCAGACAATAAAGAAATAAAAATTTATGACAGTAAGCAGAAAACAAGCATAATTTGCTATATTATTTTGTATTTTTAACGATCTAATACGAGTTTACAGTGAGATAAACATTTATTCTATAATGGATAAAATCCCATTCTTTTAGAAAATAGCCATTATGGATTAAATAATACAAGAGCCGATGACAAAAGAAGGGAAAAATGTCAGAAATGGTTAATAAGGGTATTAATTAAGTATTATTTTGCAATCGGTGACGTGTATGAACAGATAGAAGATTTATAATTTTTATTTTGTAAAAAAAAAGGGGTAAATCGTGAATCATCAAGTAAAATTTTTTATGCTGATAATAAAACGTAATGGCAAGGACTTAGGGCGCAAACTAAGATCATAAGAATACTCAAAATAACAAAAAATGATTAAAAATTCTGTTGGACAATTTTCTAGATAACAGTTAGCAATAATCTTTCTACTTCATATGATAAGAACTTTTGATGCTCGACGAAAAGATTCTATAACATTAGCAGAATAAATGAAGAGATATTCTACTGTAATAAGATCTCTTTCAAACATATTTAGCCAATAATTGAAAACATCGGATCTAATGATCGAAAGGTCTTAACATACTGAGAAGTCAAAAGAGATATATAAAGAAAATTTTCAGAAAATGAACGATATAAAAAAGTAATAAATATTCAACAAATATGGCCATCGAAAACGTAGAAAGATAGAATTTACAATCTAAATAACACAATATGTTTATGTAATATTTTTATGAATAAAATTTTAGATCTAGAGATGAAAATTATATTTCAAATTGGTATAATCATAAATTCTAAGGGAAATTTCAAAACAATTGTCTAAGGTGGAATATCACAAGTACATTTCGTATAAAAATCTTGTATTCTGATATTTCTTTTTAGATATTTGAATATAAAAGTTTAATTTTCTATTTAGAATGCTTAAGTTTTAACGAATATCTCTTTTTAACATTATAGAGACAATAACAAACACAAAACAACAAAATTTGTGATATTTTAAGAGATATAATGATTCTTTTTGAGTAAATTGTCTTAAAAAAAAGGAAACAGTCAGCGAAACGATAGGCTTATTGACTCAAATAGACAATTAATCACAAAAACTATATGGTTTTCAGTCACTTTTAAAACCATATTGGTTATTTATTTTTTTTATTATTGTGAGATAGTAGAATAGTTAGCTCCATCGTTGACAAAAATTACGCATAAAAATTTGTAATATATATATATTTAAACGTACATGCGTAGCTCATATTAGTGTCACTTTTATTACAAATGGCGACAGATGAGATAAATCAGCAAAATCGAAACAGAATGAAAATATAAGACAAAGAATTGATACGCAATTTCAAGTTCGGAAGCTTTGACGAAAATTGGGAACTGTGGAGACGCTACGTTCAGCGGGTTGACCTAGCCGTGCGCTTACAGAGTTTCAATGCTATAGGAAGGGAACTCACTAGAATCAAACGAGATTTTATGTTGAACAATGTGGGCAACACCCATTTCAAGGCGATACTTAAAAATTTCTCTGATAACGACATTTAGGAGATTGAATACTAACAAATACTTGCTTTCGTGGAGAATAAATTCGATCGTAAGAAGAACTTCTTAGTAAAAAGATTTATTTTTGGTCGACGACAAAAAGAAGAGGGAGAAGACATCATAGATTTCGTGGCAAAACTCAAAGAACTAATAGTTAATTGCGCGTTCGGTCAGGCTGCCGAAGAAAGAATACGAGATCAATTCATTCTCGGTCTGCGCGAAAAGTATATACAACAAGAACTTCTCAGAAAGTTCACGACAACGAGTGCATCGTTTAAGGATGTCGTAACTGAAGCGTTAACCATGAAGGAGGCCATGCAAGATGCAACAAATTTACAAAAAAATTCTACAAAAGAACAGTGGCAAGAAGAAGAGAGCATCATGGCCATAACAAGACATAAGAATGAAAGACGCAGTGGAATACGAAACATCGATCCAGATAAAGACTGTCTGCGATGTGGACTAAAAAAGCACCAGAAAATGTCTGAATGCCAGGCGTTAAAGGCACAGTGTAGAGAATGCCTGGGAATAGGTCACTTCGCAAGGGCATGCATAAAGAAAAATCGTGCTAAGATTCTAAATAAAAACAATATCAATATAATCGAGAAAGATAGTTTATTTGATTTTTCTTGTGTCTCGTCCCTCTGCAAAAGTGCAAGATTTCTGCGGGAAAACAATAAATATAAGATCAATGTAATAATTAATGATGTCAATGTGCTTATGCAAATTGACTCCGGTGCCATGATCTCATGCATCGGAAGTAGTTTGTGGAGGAAAATCGGGAAACCACCAAACCAGAAAGCACCAACACTTAGTTGCTATACCAACCAACCCATAAATACAGTCGGAATATGCAACGTTGAAGTCAAGTTGGGAAACTTATGCAAGACTTTACCTCTTTGGATAACGGAGAGGAACGATACGCCAATCTTAGGATTAGATTGGATGGAAGCTTTAGAAATCAAGATATCGTGCATCTATATTGAAGCAATTAAAAACAAAAGCGTAAAAAATCAAATTGAGGAATTATTAGAAGATTACAAAGACGTATTTGAATCCAAAAAATGTCCAATTAAAGAATTCGAGGCAACAATAACATTGGATATAAATGAGAAACCTAAACTATCAAGACATAGAAGAGTTCCCTATGCACTGCAACCAGCCTACGAAACAGAAATTAGAAGACTACTTAAAGAAGGTGTCTTAGAAGAGGTTAAAGAGGTCGATCGATTTGGATTATGGGCTTGCCCAACTGTTACAGTGAAGAAAGGAAACGGATCGCTGCAAATTTGCGGGGATTTTAGACAAACAATAAATCCTCATATAACTCCACCTCCATACCCGTTACCAACACTAGAAGATGTCTTAGATCGTATTAGAGGCGGTGAATAATATACTATAATCGACTTGAAAGAAGCGTATTCTCAGCTAGCTGTTACAGAAAATTCAAAAAACCTTTTAGGGCTATCTACCCATATAGGATTCTTCCGATTTGCTAGGCTACCTTATGTTTGGCATCAGGACCCGCCATTTTTCAAAAAATGATCGATAAAGTTTTAGAAGGAATACCGAAAACAATTGGTTATCTGGATGATATAATCATCTCAGGATGCAACGACGAAGAGCACGCTAAAAATCTCTCAAAAGTCTTGCAACAGCTACGAAAATATAATATAACACCAAGACAAGAAAAATGTCAATGGATGAAACCTAGAGTGGAATATTTGGGACATGTCATTGATAAAAACGGCATTTATCCTATGGAAGAAAACTTAAATGTTTTAAAGATCCAACCAATTCCCAAAAATGTTTCACAGTTAAGATCCTTTCTAGGCGCTATTTCCTATCATTCAAAATTCATTCCAAATCTTCATGCGAAATGTCGAATATTATACGACTTAACCAAGAAAAACACTCATTGGAAATGGGGAGAGAAACATACTCATCTTATGGAGGAATTAAAGAAAGCGATAACATCAAATACAAATCTAAAGCACTTCAATGAAAAACACGAAACTATTGTTGCTACTGATGCCTCGAACGAAGGTGCAGGAGCGGTGCTGCTGCAAGTTGACGAAAATGGAGAGGAACGCCCAGTCTTTTATGTGTCGAGAATGCTTAACAAAGCAGAAAGAAATTATTCGACGACGGAAAAAGAGGGCCTGGCGGTAGTTTTTGCATTAAAAAATTACATATGTATCTTTATGGGAGAAAGTTTCTCATTGCATTAGATCATAAGGCGTTGGAATCACTGTTTAGTGAAAAGAAAGGATTGGGTGCAGCAGCGTCAAGACGAATCGCTCGATGGTGGCTATATCTTAGTCTATATCAGTATACGATAAAGTATAGAGAAGGAAAAAGCAATACAATAGCCGATTGTTTGTCAAGATTACCTTCACATGAGTCAATAAAAGAGAAACTATGTGAAACGCAAGTTAATATGGTTGATGAAATATTTCCTATCAAAAAGAAAATACTGGAGATTAGAACTTTAAGAGATGCTGTGCTTACTGAAATAACAAAATACATAAAATTCGGTTGGCCAAAGAGAAATGTTCTTAGCGATCTAATGATGCCCTTTTATGATAGACGATTCGGAATATCTTTAGAAGAGAACGTACTTCTTTGGAATGGAAGGCTGATTATCCCGAAAGTATTAAGAGAAGAGGTTCTTAAATATTTGCATACTGGCCATCCAGGAATCGGGGCTATGAAAGCTCTGGCAAAGGAGTATTTTGGTGGCCAAAAATCTATCAGGACGTTGAGAAACATATCAACACTTGTTTCAACTGTCAAAAACATTCTACGAACGTACCCGAAAATCCTATTGATTCTTAGGGAACGTCCAACGAACCTTGGGAGCGTATACATCTTGACCTTGCGCAGTCCCCAACCAAAGAAAATTGCTGGTGATAATTGATTCATATTCTAAATGGATCGAGGTTTTCACTATAAATATGATCGATTCGCGGTCAATTTTAAACTGCCTGCAACAAACTATGGCAAGATTCGGTGTTCCGAGACGGATTGTGACAGATAATGGGCGACAATTCACATCAAAAGGGTTCGACTCTTTTTGCAATCAACAAGGAATAAAACATATCACATCGACGCCTTATCATTCGCGTTCGAATGGGTTGGCGGAGAGAGCGGTCCGCAAGATCAAAGATAAATATCGAAAAATGGAAAACGTCAAGAACAGGCGAACCCGACTTGCACTAACACTATTTTGGTATCGGATGTCTATTAAGAGTACAACCCAAAGAACACCGGCCGAACTGTAACAAGGAAGACGATTGCGAGGAGCAATAGACAATTTAAAACCGCAATTGGGAACAAATATAGACATGGCCGTATCAAAGCAAGAAAAATACCACGATAGAAATTGTTCTTACCGTGAATTCGCAAAAGATCAACCAGTATGGATCAAAAATGAGCGATCAGAAGGATATAGGCCGGGGTGTACACTAAAAAGAACTAGAGATTCGTCTTATAAAGTACTGGCTGAAGAAGGCCAAGTTCGCAAACATGCCGATCAACTAAAAGCAAGGCACAGTCAAGAGAAGCCAGATGGCACTGAACAAAACACGTGCCTAGAGGAAGGAAACGATGAAACTTCTGATGATAATGCGCGTGTAGAGAAGCTTAGAGAAGATTTACAAGAAAATGAGAGTGAAAAAGAAACCGAAACAATTATAGAGGATCAGCCAATCAAAAAGACGCTATTAAATGATAATGAGATCCTAAGAAAGTCTTAAAGAAAAAAAAATCCCCCAAAAAACCCTACAACGATTACCTATCTGGAAGAAGACTCAAATAAGAAAGGGAGAGAAAATGTAATATATATATATTTAAACGTACATGTGTAGCTCATATTAGTGTCACGTTTATTACAAAATTTAACAGAATAAATAAAGATCCAGTTTTGCTACATTTGTACTTACCGTAAGATATTTTAAGTTTTATCTACCAAATAATGATCATAATAAATTTATTAAAGCAATGTCATTTATTTACAAGCATATCTACAACAATAATTATCAAAAAGAAAAAAAAATTGCCACAAATTTTTCTATAAATGACCATGTTGTAATACGTGTCATTATATCACATATGATCGGAAAAATACAGTTCATTTGATCGTATTTTTAATAAAATCACATGTATTTTTCAAAGAAACATAGTCTAAAAAAATTGAAATTTATTATATTATTTAAATCAGGAAAAAAAATGATAAATTACTGTGTCAGGATCCAAAGATATTTTTTTGTGTTGAACTAATTATTAAGATGTTGAACATTCTAAATAGACAGAATAAAACCTGAGTAGATTATATAAAATCAAAAAATCATACCAGAAATTTTAATTTGGACTTTGAAAAACCGAGAAAATTATTAAAAAATCGTAATAGGATCGAAAATAGTCATTAAATGATCAAAAATATTTCTATAATTATTAAAAGATAAGATATACTGTAATTATATTACGCAGGATGAGCCTGGAAAATCCGATGATCTAGGGTAGATTCCAGAGATGAATAAAACGAGGTATCTAGGCAGTTTTTTCATAGGACATGAAAATTGATTGTTCAATTCGACATATAAATAGATTAGGTGGCGCAGTAGATATTATTATTTTTATGGTCTTTTCTTTTGTAAATATCATCACATAAGCAGTAAGCAAATGAAGGCTGAAGAGGGAGAAGGAGAGGTTACTACAATAAATCAATCATTTTAATGGCCAAAAGGAAAACTTTTAAAAAATTTTATAATATTAAGAAAGTTTGCTGATTGTAAGATTATTTTTCATTTTGAACATAAAAGAATAAAAATAATGTTATATTAACAGTTAAGTATCATATAAAGCAACCATTAATAAGAAATAGACGGTGTTATGATACAAGATGTATGATTAATGGATTCTGTTCTATTTATTGCTTTTCAACAGAGGAAATTAACGTATTTTAGATAATTTTTACATAATATTAGCATAGAGAGAAGTTTAAATATAATCAAATAAAGCCAAACTAAAAATCCATGGCAGAGTAGTAAAATTTAATATTTGGTAGCACGAATATAAAAATTAATATAAATGATTTAATTACCACATTTTAGGGTACTCAGGTAGCTGGTGACAACGTGTATTGCGCATGCGTTGTAAAATATGGCGGAAATTCGATTTTATAAAATGCTGCTCAATAAATATGCCGTAAATGCATTTATAAAAGAACGCAATTTGATACTTTCTTTTGAAATAATGAATTAAAATTGCCTTATGTGTCCAAAATATAATTTTACAGAGTTTATAAAAAGATTTACAGCAATGAATATTAAAAAAACATAATTTCGGCTAAAAAAAAGGAACTAGTGGGAAAAAAACACGACTATCAATTAACCATTTTTTTACAGTTTACAAGCTGTAAAATGTGTCTGCCTGCAAGAATACACAACATTATTTCGTACCAGGATTCTTTGGGTCGTTCAAAATGTGAGCTAGTCCCAGAAAAGGCTCTTCAGCTTATATTTTACTTGATATCAATTCGAACAGAATTAAACTCGATTCAAACTCTTGATCTCAATCATAAAACCACAAATGACTGGTTCAATTTTTGTAGGATTGTCTTTAGAAATTCAAATAGAACAGTTAATCAAAGAATTTCGGAAAAGAGAGAAGCAAGATGACAGACTAATCAAACTCCGTACGATGTTGTACAGATTGATAAGTCCCTTCTCTGTGGTAGAATACTTTATTATCTTGGCCAAATTCTTTAAAGCGATTGAAATATTACACCACAAGGCAGAAACGTACGGGAGACCTTAAATATTAACAATAGCCAAGATATGAATCCTTTTCAGAATTTCGGAATGAGGATATCAGGTCAGTTGATGTTTCGTATGGCAGAGTATATAAGAAAAACTGACCAAACATATATAACAAAAGAAGTCAGACTTTTCAAAGTCTAAAAGATAAAAGTGTCAAATTTAATTCTAATAATCACTGTGAACGAAATTACCGGCTCAATATATGGAACGACGAGTGGGTCGCATATCACAGGATCATTCAGGGATACAGTGGTATCTCTTATGAATCCATTAATCGTAGTGAGTAATTTTTTGCTGAAAATTGAGCTCAAACTCAGAATATTGAAAGAGTTTGACATGGCCTAATGCTTTAACTTCTTAAAAACATAAAAGGAACTAGTCAAACTTTCTTCAATTTGA
>JBBNEX010000097.1:0-64172 GCA_038021265.1 Cyprinella venusta
TGACGAGATATAAACTATTTAAAATAATTGAAATTAAATATATATTATAGAAAATTTTTAAACTTCACCAGAAATTAAGCTTCTAAATAATTTCTAATAAAAAAAAATTAAAAATGATAATTTATATCATCTCATGCTCTTATCGTTTTTTGTAAATTAAAACGGATACCCATAAGTTTTATATTCGAGAAATCACACTAGATTTCTCACTTGCCATTTATTTATTAAACAAATCTTATAATTAATAAAAAAGGACCAACAAAATACGCTATTATAAATCTAAGACGATTTAATTACATCGTCAAAATGATGATCCAAATTTAAGGCTTCTAAATACTAGGTCATTTATTTTATTCTTATCAATCGTTAAAGGAGTTGTAATGGTGGTTTATATTAATTTTAGATACAATAAATTGAAAATTTTAAAAGATGTTCTTATGCAAAATAAATATGCTAAAAGGCGAAAAACAAAATATTTTTTTATGATATTTTATTAAAAATATTTTAACAGAAATGAGGATTATGGTGGTATCGTTTTATATGTTTAAAGTATTTATTAGGTTGAATCATATGTAATATCAAAAATCCAGTCATATCGATTAATTATAAATGTATAAACACGTTTACAATTCATCCGAGTCTATAAATTCTTGCAAATCACATTAATTTTATTTAAAATAAAAAATATATAGGCCACTAGAAGCATATCCTCGACAGAAGAATTAACCGATATTAATAATTATTTCAATTTATATTTAAGCGTTTATATCATATCATTGATAACGTTTAATAACTCATAAATATATTAACAATAAAAAGAATAGGTTAGCATAGATAAAATAATAAAATACCTTTGACTCGTGTTGATGTTCTCGATTCATATTGTCTTCAAATGGCTTCAAAATTTTTCAATCGTTGTTCTGCAATGAATCCTAAATAATTAAAATCATTTATTTATTTTCACCTAGGTTCTTGACATGATAAACGAATCTTCAATTCTATTTTCTCAAAAAGAAAATATTTGAGAACTCCATAAATTGACACTAAATAGAAACTCCATCTCCAAATAATAAACATCATCGTGTCGTCAACTCCCTTTTATATAAAAAATTGACCAATCATTTCATTTGATTTTGGGTGTGAACCACTGAGGGTATTTGTTACAATCAATATTATTTATACTGCTTATTTACCTTCCAATGATCGATCGTCATGAGTATTTTAGCATTGATTTTTTATCAACAAAGTGCATCGATTTGTTTTGATGTTAAAAATAATTTTTTTAAAGCTTCTTGTATTAATCTTTTTTTTTATCAGGTGATTTGATATAATTCTATAATGTGTATGAAACCTTTCAAAAAAATAAGCTCAGTATAACTATTTCTGAAAAAATCTTAACTTTTAAGTTGATAGATTTAGTTTTAATCTATTGAAATAAGCTTCAAAACGATATTTATGTCAGAAAAATTTTAGACATATAATACCCCATGGGATACTTAAATATCGCCTTAAAATTTTAAAGAAATAATTTTTTTTATTATTACAGAAATTTCTTAAGTTTTTTATAAGCATTAATATTTTATTCGATCCTACAATTGACACCCGCGCTCTATTTCAACTTAAAAATGGTAATATTAGTAAAACATAAATATCCTATTATAAAACCTTTTTCAAGCTTTCTCTTATTTATTCTATTATGATTCTGATAAGATTTGCAAATAGCAAAAAAATTTATAAAAGTAACAATTGCACGCTCGTTTTCTTCATTTTAAACCTTTAAATCCTTAACCGTAGAAAATTTAATTTATTATACATAAAATTATGTTAATTCTCAATAAATCCATTTGACCCGTCAATATGTAAACTTAAGCGATACGATTCTCATTGTTCTATCCGAAAAAATATCAATGCTCATATTACAAAAAAAATACTCTCAACAGAACATCCTTTACATCCTAATACCTAATGTAGTAATAATAACATCAAAAAACCAAGATAAATATTCCTCATTAATTAATTTTTTTCACAGAATAAATTTATAATATTACCCTTAATCATCTCCTGTGTTATTTTTCTGGCTATTATGTGTCTATATCATGCTTCTAAGTCTCTTATCATTCATACGTACATGCAGAATCAATTAGACAAATATTTCATTGACTGTTTAGAATGTTTTGTACTTGTTCAATCTTACGCTTTACCAGTTTTGATACAAAAATCTTTTAAATTTCGCTTAAATCTTTTCAGAATTTGCCGTTATATTATTAACATATTAATAAATAAGTCAATAACATCCACCTTTTTTTTTGCTAAGTATTAGATAATATTAACTGTAGGCATTTAATTATAGTACTTCTAAAATTTTTGAATATATAAAAAAAAATCATTTTATTTTATTACTCTTAGTATTCGACTTATTCTTATATCTTTTTTTCGTTGTTTTTTTTATGATGCCTTTGTGGACCCTTACTAATAATATTTTCATCCTTACTAAAAAATTTTTCAATATTTATACCCTTAAAGGTATTTATTAGCTATAAGATAAATTTAAATTATTTTAAAAAAATTTAAAAGCTTATGTGATTGACATTACTTACTGTTGAAATTGACGAATTTATAGATTAATAAAAAAAAGTACTACATCATTTCAAAATATTTTTAAAAAATTACGATGCGTTATATAAACTCCATTAATAAGAAGCATGCGTCAATTGACTTAAAGCGTGCTCGAGTTATTAATTCGGAACGCGATTTTTTAAATCTTTTTTTTTAGCGTTAAGGTAATTTTGATCTTTTGATTTAGATTATGGCGTTTAATTGTATTTTGATAAAAATATTCGTATCTTAATATTTTTTTATTTTTAGATTAAGACCTTAAACTTAAAGAAGAAACGTTACTTGTCTCAGAGATTACCACATTCTTCAATATCAAGACCTTGAAAATGAAAAAAAAGATCAAAGATATTTTCTATCAAACTTCCAAGCCAGAATCAAGGTATTTATATTAAGCATGGTTTTATTTCATTTATAAGCTAATAGGTTTGCAAAGTAATATCATCTTTATAATTTTATTTTATTTTGACCTTAAATTATATAAGTTTTGTTCTCGATAAGCAATGATTTTTTGCATTGTAACTAAATATAAAATTGCCTCTTTTTTTTATATCACTTTTAGGTTTATAGATTATATAAGCATAGAATTTATTACGCTAAAGCTTTCAAACTCAGTTAATATCCTGCAAATTTTTAGGTTAATTCTTTTTATCGCCAGTTACATAGAATTTTTTTCCTATAATTTAGCACTTAATTTTTTCGCAATTTAATAGTTATTATTACCTCAAACTTATTGAAAAGTACAGTGTATTTGTAGATAAGTTAGTCTGATCATATAAGTAATAACTTTTTTTTTTTAATCCTACTATCAAAAACCACGTAGTAGACTAAGTTTAGTAAGTTTTTTCCCCTAGAATAAAAGCTTGCTGAATACTATTATTAAATATTGAAATTTTTAAATCGTATATTAAAAAACTTATTTTAGTTGCGAAAAAACATAAAAATAAACACAAACACAGAAAATACACAAAACATTGGAATAGTATGTAAATTATATTTATAATTTATTAGATGTCTTCAGCCTTCATCCCATCCAAATCACGTCGGGACTTGATTCATAGGCATCCATTTTCTGCAAATATTCAGATTCTTCTTGAGTACTCGTTGCAATTTTGGACAAATGATAACTTTTTTTATATTTTCCCCGTGGTCCTCTTCTTTTCTGTGTGGTTACTGACGCTTGATCTTTTGAACCATCACCTTTCTCACATCCAGTATCATCTATTTCTACTTTTTTTTCAAAGGCTAAATCAGGATTATTATCAGGTTTAAAACTTACACATTCCTCGCTAACTCTATCATCCTCGTACAATGGCTCGTCATGTTCTAAGTATCGATTTAATTCAGAAAAATCATAATCTGGAGATTCTTCACCATTTTCCACTTTACGGATAAACCAATCGTAAATAAACTTTGACCATCGCAGTACTGTTATAACTATTTTCTTTTGAATTTTTGTTTTTGATTTATCATTTATAGATAATGCGTAAAAAATTCGATCCTGGGATATTGGCACTGATCCTAAACTACCCACTACAAATGGAAGGATTTCTAATGACACATGTCTCCTATCAAGATTTATTTGTTTTAGAATTTCATATTTTTTAGTTTTTTTCTCATATGCATATTCCATATTTTTAGGGTCGTCAAAAGATACACTTACATCGATCAGTAAGTCGCTAAGACCATAACCTTGCAAAAACACTAAATCAGGACGTAAGATTTTTTTTTCATAATCAAATACACTATCAACCTTAACTATGGTATCGTTTGGTAAATTTGATGCTTTTCGAATGATATTGACAATATCATTATGCCTTTTGCGTTGTAGATCTCTAGTAGAATTACATCCATTAAGAATATGGCATAGAGTTTCGTCGTAAAGACGACAAGCTCTGCAAAGTGATGAGGTTTTTTTAGATTTATTGCTCCGCGTGTTTACTGATCTTAAATTACATAATAGATCTAAACGTGCTGCTATAACCCATTTTAACAATAAGCTTTCACACTGTCCCCAGATGAAGTAATGTGATACCTTTGCCTTCTTTAAACTGGCTACTAATCGCCCTTGTATTTTTTCATTAGCCCATTCATTTAACCTTTTTTCTTTCAAAAATGATCTGATTTCCTTACGCGAATTACAAATAAAAGTTTCATTGTTGTCCGATTTTAACTTCAATTTTAGGATACCCTCTTCAAAACAAAAACTGTGACCATTTGAAATATACCATTTGAAGGGTTGCTTCCAGAAAAATGAGTATGCGGGTACATTGGGTGTATGTTTTAAAATATTTATAAGTGAAGATTCAAATGTTATTCCTTTTAAACATGATGGAATTTCACTGTAACATCCGCGACAACGATAAGCACGCATAATTGTTAGGGCTTTTAATATAAGAGAAGGAGAATTAACAAGTTGGATAAATTTAAAAATATGCATAATGTCGAATTCGTAATGTAAATCTACAATACCTAGCCCACCATTATTAATTGCTGAGTGAATCCATGGTGTTGAGGCGTTTGCAGGTAAAAAAAGAATATCTCTGATACCTTTTCTAATGTGCGTAATAAATTGATTGAGCATGTATTTATTGCATTTTCCTAATCGAACAATATGACTGACGGCTGGTAGTATGAATTTGCGTAAACTTATTAATTTATTTTGACAAGATAATTTAGAGTTGATTATACAATCCCAATCATTGGCTACTTCATTGAAATGATCTTCTGTGTGCGTTAGTAAAAGACTCTTAAGATGTGACTGTTTTATGCCAAGATATGTATAAGCATAAGAATCGGATATAGAAGGCACCTTTTCGTCGTTAATTTTAATAGATATTTCCACTGGCTTATAACCTATTTGAATTATCCCACATTTGGCAGTATTTATCGACATTCCAAACTTTGTACACCATAATTCGAGAATATTTATTGCCTCACGTGTGCCTTTAAGATTTTCGTTTAAGAGAAGAAGATCATCTGCATATGCTAATACTTTACATGAAAACTTTTTAAAAGGAGTTTCAATTGATATTCCACATTTATTAGTAGCATTTAATTTGACAATAAATTCATTAATTGATAGATTAAATAGTAATGGCGATAGCGGGCATCCTTGTCTAACACCGTTTGTTAAACAGATAGTGTTTGAAGAATTATAAAAAAAGGTATTAGCGTTCGTGTATATGTTTTTAACAAATGTGGCAAATTTTGTGCCTAACTTGTGATTGATTGTATCTAATAATGCTCGTCGTTCGATAAGGTCGAATGCTTTTGTAAGATCGGTGAATAAAGCGTTGCCAGTTCTATTTTCACTGTTTAATTTGCGAGATATTGCTTCAAATGTTTCTAAATTGATCAGACATCCATCCTTAGGCATAAAACCTACTTGAGATTTGTCTATTATCTTTTCGATGATGAATTTTAAACGCAAATTTACACATGACGTAAATAATCGATAAAGACATGAGGTTAATGAAATCGGTCTAAAATGGCTTATGTTTCGACCATCTGAATTTGGCTTTTTTGGGATTAAAATTGTTTGTGATAATTTAAGTGATTCGGGGATATTTAATTCTGTAAGCCATCTAGTGAAGCGTTTAGCTAGACATATTGCACCCCGTGGATGATTTATTAAAGCTTTTAATGTATGGTTTGTAATGTTATCAGGACCAGTGCTTGATTTTGACGAAATATTCTTTAACACATATTTAACTTCTGAGGCGATTATAGGTTCAAATAATTTATCATCCCAAATACCATTTATCTGTGTAAAGGCAACATCAAACGAGGTATGTTTATTCCATATACATTTATAGTGATTAATTATTTCCGTTTCTGATAAACTGCATTTATCCTTACCAAGACGACCAACTATTGATAGATATGCATCTCTGGGCTTTGACGAAAAGAAATTGTTTAATTGTGATCCTATATAGTTGGCTTTATTCGAACTCGGCTTGGGAATACGATCAAATGATCTATTTTTCTTATTTTTCCATTTCCTAGCGCGCTGACGAGCATAAAAATATTTTGAAGGGTTGGGCTTTTTTATACTTTTACGAAATTTTTCATTATCTTTTTCACTTATATTACCGAGTAAAGCAATGAAATCATTATCAGATAAGTTATCCTCTAGAAGCTGATCAAAATAAACTCCATATTTATTAAGCGTTTTGTTTGTGTAAAATGAATAATTTCCACCAGTTTTATATTTGCGCGTTGAAGGTGGTCTCAGTGAGGGTCCATATTTACACGCTGCATCAGAAAGTGCATTAACCTTATCCATTAACTCTTTTGGTAAAGTTCCCTGTTCTTTATGGTATGGATTTATATGCGTTTTAATATAAGGTGAATGTGAAGCATTAAAAGATGATACAATTGGATGTGAGGTAAGCGTGGTTGGCTGTGTTTCAGGATGTCTTTTAACGTTATGCATTGGATTAGATTTATATATTATTGGTAAGGTTTCGAGTTCGGCGATATTTTCGCGAGTTAAAGGATGAGAAACTGAGATTTCAACATTAGATGTATCGTCTGATTGGAATGAAAATGAATGCTCGGGTTCATCGGATAAAATTTTACTGTATATAGATGATGTTTAAAGTAAGTTTTTTTAATTTTTTTATTTTAATAAAATCATAAATAAATATGTGTGAAACGAATCTTTATAAATATATATGTAATATATATGTTATAGTAATGAAATAAACGCATACTTGAATGATTCGACTTCACTGTATGGCTTTTCTTCTTCTTCTTCTCTCTTCTTTCTTCTATATAATTCTCTTTCATAACTCATTTGAATAAAACTCCTATTGAGAATAAAATCAGCGGGTATTTATAGAAAAATTTAGCGCCAATTATTTTTACAATACTTAATTATTCCCTTAATAAGATCTCGGTATGTTCACTTTATCGTTTTTAAAATCCCATGATGGTATTTTATCATTAAAATATTAACTTAATGAGGTAAATCGGTAATTTTTTTAATGAACGCTTTAGTATTAGTTTTAATTTATTTTAGTTAATCGGATCTATTCTTTAAAAATTCATAAAATTCATTGCGCGCAATTAAATAAAAAGCATTGTGGAATAATTAATGCCTTCTCATGGGAATTTGACCGATATTCTCTTTACCTCATATGAGTTACGCAGTAGGAAGTATTAACCGTCGCAATTAAATAAACAATTTAATTATTTAGCCTGATATCGAAAATATAATCACAATTAAGGCATTTCTGTCTTTAATTAGGCTTAAATCAAGATTTTTTTAGTATGGGTTTCGTATATAATTTTATATTTTATGAGTCATCTACAAGTATGATTTCAGAATAATTTCATCTAAGAATGCCATTAAATATCATCTTGCATTAAATTATCATTAATTTGATAATCTTTAATATGGAAATTGTTGGCAGATATGTTTTACTCGAATAATAATTAAATTGAGGTTGATATTCAATTATTGCCAGATAGTATTTTGATTTTCCTTTTCTAAAGTTTCGTTAAAAACATCTAAGCCAATAATTTAAATAAGTCAAGGAATATGTCTCTTAAGTTTTTCGTAGAGTGATTGTGCTGAAACAGAGGTAATTTTTCAATTTCTAATTATTATTTGCTTTTTTAGTAATAACTATTTATTGTTGATGAATTAGATTATTACAAAAACAGCAAATCTACAATCATCATGAAAATAAAATTGAAAAAGCTGTTCAAAAATTACATTCTGTATATTTTTTTTCTTATTATAGAATTTTAAGAAACTGCCTTGGATCTAATATGATCTACCTTTATATTTCGGTCTGACTAGTAGGATGAAGGTTAGGTTAGCCTTGATACTATTGACCATTAAAGTCTTGTAAAGAATTCTTGGTCTCAATGATGCATTATAGAATTTTTAATTAGATTAGTCTCTCTATTTATTTTGAATTGTTTATATTAATTAATTGTTTTCATGCACTAAATTAATTATTATAAGGAAAATTAGCTCATTTTAGAGATATGTGTAGTTTTAAGTAATGTGGTCGCATTAAAGGTTATTTTAGTCAAAACTTTTACAATTTATTAAATTTAATTTTATAAATTTTTAAAAAGCCATCGCTAAGTAAACATTAATAAACGTGCGAGTGAATTAAAAAATCTTAGTATATAATTTTTTTTCCAGCATTTTAAGATTGAAATGTAATTATAAATTGAGCTTATCATAGGAAAATGATTGATTTAATCACTCTTTCAAACTTAGGTTTGGACTAAATTTTATTAACATATACAAACTGTTCAAATTTTTATATTTCAGACGTTGAAGTACATTCTGTGATAAAAATTATGCAATATTAATTGAAAAAACTAGGTAAAAATATTTCGATCGCCATCGCTAAGTAAACAAACTCTAACGTGATGGTGTAATAATATTTTAAGCCTATAAAACTGAGTTATACATTATTAACCCCATGATTTATGATAATTTAAAAGTATTTTGGTTTTATTTGAGGTTTGTATGCGTTTAATTGCTGTTTTAGACATTATGATTTATTCATTCCTGTGGTGATATTTTGACCATATTCGTTTCATTAAGACATTTATTGAGATCTAGTAATTAGACAATGATATCGATTCAGCCCCTGGCTATAATTTTAAAAGATTTGATAATTTTGTATTACGCTTGCGCAAAAAAATAAAAAAAAATTTGTTAATTTTGTATTTTTCTAGTTTTTGAGCTCCAGACACTTCTATTTGCAATTATATGAGAAAATATTAGTTTATTTTGTATTTTTGGCTGAAAGTTTTTATAATTTAATAGAAATAGCAAAAATATATTAATAATAAATTTTTATTAATATTTAGGAACTACATGTTCTTTAAAATTTAAACAACTGAGACATTCGAAAGCAGATTTTAGGAAAATTATGCTATTTATTCAAACGCGTAGCTATCGAGATACTGTACTTTTAGTAACAATAACTCAATAATTGTTTTTCATTAATCCTATACCTTTTATTGGTATTTGTCTGTCTGGTATTTCACGAATGGATGTTAGATGATGCTTAGGTGAATATTTGACGATTCTTTTAGCTGGAAATGGCGATTAGATGATTTTATATGCATGGAAAGCCCAGCAAATTTTGCATTAATTATAAATATTGCTTTAAAACAATGGAATTTTTAACTGCATCATTGTCACAAATAAATAACTGATTGATAATTTTTTTTCAGTTTTTATCAAACACATCTTTTAAGCAATAATTGTTGAAGACAAACAGCTTTCAGAATCTATACTCGAAGGAAATTCAATCTGCACTCTGAATATGTGAAATATATTTCTGGCGTTTTCTTTAATTCAACACGTGAAATGATGTTTTTTGTTAGAATTATCCATTATTTCTTAATGTAAACGATAAGAAATAATTGTTTTGAAGTAGAATTTTGCAAATATACATTTTAAGAAGATTTTTTTGAAATTCAAAATTATGCTAAATTATTTGCCCTGCACAAATTTCAGATAACAAGGTAACAAACGAAAAAAAATTTTTGAAGTATATTTTAAAAAAATTAGTATAACAAATTTTTTTTCATTAGTTTGACTCATTCGTTATTCTTTTTTGATAATTTTGAAAAAAAATTTCCACAAAATAGTAATGTTTAATACACGTATACTAGGAAGATGCGGTTTCAAATTTTTATACATGGGCTATCTTTTTTTTTGGTTTATTTTGCTATTTGCTTAATTTTTTAAATAACGATAAAAAATTCATGTTTGGGCGTAGAACGCATGCGCGACATTCATAATTATCGGCACTCACGAAGGAATGACTAAGGATGTTAAAAAAAGTTTTTTGAAGGTAATCTTTTATCTATTAATATTTTTTGATATTTTAAGATTAGGTATTGATTTTTTTTTCAATAAAAATCATAAGAAAGTCAAGAAAGGAAACGAACGTTGCTTACAGCTAAAAACGTTCTCATGGATCTTTTTTTTCTTAAATAGAACTAATTTTAAAAACTTTAATACTTTTTGTGGTAATTTTCAATTTTAAATCTTAGGATACATTATCGCGTTTTGTAACATATTAGATTGTATTTGTCCTTTTTTTTTCTCAGACTGAAAAGAACTATTCTGAAAATTGAATTTATTTGACTATTATTCAAGAAATGTGTTGTAATGCAAACCAATAACAATCACTGACATGCTAATCTTTTATATTAGAACAATTCTCTCTAACAACTCATCAAGTCTCTATTTGGTGGTTGTATTCTTTAAGATCTTTTTTGTCCGATAGGAGAAACAGGTTTGATGCGATATATATAGACTAGACTTCATCATTATCATCAACTAAATAACTCATGAAATCTTCAATAGATATTCTTTCTCAAGGATCAAGTCTCAGTATCTCGTCTCCTTAATGATTCGTAGGAGGTTTAAATAAATCGTCTTGATAAGGAATATCATTGTAGTCACAATGGTTTTTCTTTCTTAGTCAATTTCTCTCTTAATTAAAATGAACAAGTACAATCAATCATGTAATTTTAGATCACCGTATTTTTTTTAAATGTGCCATCGAACGATTTTGGAAATTTTGAAGAATATATTCAGTAGAAAAACTTTGTTTCCATTTTTGAATTAGATTATTTTGTCAAGAAAACAAGTTATTAGATTTTTGTTTAGAATCTACTCGTCAAAGCTAATTATGATGCGATTCCTAAAAAAAATTTCCAAAAGTTTCAAGCCATTTATCAAGTTTGGTTTGTTTCTTTAAGTAGCAGCAAAATTTCTATATTTCCCAATGTTGTCTTTTATCTCTTGTTTTTCGATAGATGATTTAATAAATTGAATCATCCTTTCGACCAAACCATTCGTTTAAGTAGCTTATGGAGCATATGTCACGTGATATACATTCATTCTTTTTATCATTATTGTGATCTCTGAAGATGAATAATAGAGCCGTTGTCGATAAAAATTTTATTTGTAACTCGTGTTCGAGAAAAGATTTTCCTGAGCACGACAATGATGCCCAATCATTGTCTCTTATTCACAATACAAACTTCAGCCAGATTGAGAAATCGACCAATATCATTGATTTTTATGCGGTATTTAGATTAATCTGACATTTATAAATGAACTGTATCAAAATGATATCTAGTTTTCTTATAATTCTTCAACTACCCATTTAATGGTTACCTCTTGTTTCCTAACAGATATCCAGAAGGTGACTGGACAATTTTTTCGATATCTCTGACATAGGAAGACCTCATAACATATAAAAGTGAAAGTATCTTAGTTTAAGTGAAACTAATATCACCTGGGTATAATTTGACAAAAATCTGATGTTTCACAACATTATTTAGAATCAGTCCGCATTATAGTAGTAAACACGAATAAATCAATCCTGTCAAAGTTTTTATTTTAAAATATGCTTTCCTGATTTCAATATTTACTACTCTACACAATTCATCTTCATAATATTTTATGCATTACGGAATACAGTGTCGTTAGATCTCTCATTTTATATATTCCCAATAGCTATATCGTTGGAAAACGATAATGGATATGATTTCTATTCCTATCAAAAAGTTCTTTCTTGTATTCTTCAATATCTGTTGTTAATATTGAGATATTATCAACAACATGATTATCTATGCCTAAATTATGCCGTTTTTCTACAGAAAATCCCACATTAAATAAAGCTTGTCAACTGTATCTTGGTAGAAACAATTTGGATAAGCCTTTGATATATTTCAAAATAGTCTCATTGGTTTTGTGATCCGTATAACCAATAAAATCACTCCCATCAAAATTTTGGCGATTTTTTAATTTTTTGTACAATCGCCAACTTTTCTCAATCTTTATTGGAATAATTTTTATCTACAGCGGTATAGAGTCATGATGCATACGCATTAGGTCTATAAACTGTCGATTCAAACTTTTGAAATATAAAGGATCGCATTCTTAAACCTCGAGGCAATAGACGATGGACGTTAAGCTAGAACAAGATTTTAGTGAGTCATCAGTACAATTTCTTTGATTTGTTTCTTTAAAAGTTCACACGACTCTTGTTGTTTTTTATCAAATATGAATTTTACTGCTTTATATAATAGTTTAAAACAATGAGCTGATATCATGGAGAGATTTTTAATGAAAACATGTTATGAATTAAACATTTCAATTAAACTCAAAAGTTCCGAGACATTTATAAATGGTCTTATAATGTCATTCGTTTCCAATTTCGATTCTCAAATATTGATAACTCTTACTGATATGGCTCGGCAATAATATAATACTCTTTTTTTATCATCTTGTATTTTTCTTGTTTCAATTTCATGTCTGTGCTTTTAAAGAGTTTCAAAATATTTGTTCTAATACTTCGATGTTCTCTTTTTTATGTCTTTTCCATCTAGTATAATATCATCTTGATAGTAATACCTCATCGCAATATCTTTTAAAATTTAATCCATTGTCTGTTGTTAGATATGGATTATGGATGTGAGTTGAAATGGTACTCCGTCAAACGAAAAAACCCATATATGTATTGATCTTCAGGATTTTACACAAACTTTCTATCTAATACGAGATGAAACTAGGTTGACGTTACATCTTTCATATGAAATATTAATCCATAGTTCATTTTCCCAAGAATTTCGTCATTACTAAGAATAGAACGTATATTCATTCCAATTTTTCCTTAAAACCCATAGTATAATACAAAATACATCCTTATATATTTCCATTAATCTTTTTACGATTAAAATAGATGAAGAAACACAATCACATTGAATGACTTTTTTAATAACGCTTTTCTTTTTTCGATGATGATAGATTATCAAAAACTATTTTCTTTATCAAAAAATTACATCATTCCATATTCTATGAACATTGCTTTTGAATCAGGTTTTTTAGTTTTTTTTCTCAAACTTAGGCCATTTAGGTGTCCTAATCACGTTGAAGATAATTTCCATTACTTCAAAAAAAATAATTAAATTGTATAAAATTTTAAAGAAGTACTATTTGAAATTCATTCTACCTTGTAAATTTAGTAAATCATTCTCTTTAAACAATAGTTTGTCTATTGTAGTTAATAAAAACTCTAACTTGCATTTTTTTTCGGTATTTGTTATATTTATTCGAGATAGATCAACATGCCTAAAATATCTATGTGTGAAACTTATGAAAAAAATACTTGATTCGGCTCAATTACACTATTATTTTTTTTGTAACTTATAGACAAATGAAGAAAGACATACATAATTTCAAATTCAATAGAATGATCATTTATTTTTAAAATTGATATAAAAGGTAAGTAAAATTAAAATATTCAATAATATTATTTATATATTAGGTAGAGATGTGCCCTCTTCTGCCAAATATACTTCTGCTTTCCCTTTTTTTTGTGGTTGATTCTAGTATGGTCTTTTCTACCACATCTATAACACGGCTTCTAAGATTGATCAACGTTATCTGCTTTTTAAAAATTTTAAAGTATACCGCTTATTTTTGATCAAAGTTTCTAGACTCATTATTTGATGGTTTAATATGTCGTGTTTTAATTAATGCTCTATGAAATTTCTTATCGGTTTTACTCAAATGATTTGAAAGAATATTCAGGCTCATGTGCTTAATTTTTTTTATAAATATATCCCGAAGTGCATCATCTAGAAAATTATTATAGATAACAATTTCGCTGAAATTCTGTATACTCAATGCGAATAATTTAATTTACTGATCATCAAGATGAGTCATGATCCCAAATTTATATATTTCAGATCGTTCATGAGGTTTTCGATATAATTATTTCAATTTAACCTGTTTTTCCTGCTTTAACGAAATAACATATTTGTCTATTCCTTTAAATGGATTTTTATGATTAAAATATGCTTTCTTGGTTGAAAAGTCGAACAATGGCTGAAGACAATGCTTTTCCTCTAGATGATTTAACGAGATATAGTTAATGAAACGTTTAAAATATTAATCCCTTTAATTATTATTAATGTAAAATTGTTCAACTTTTCCATTAATAGAAATCCCTTGTCGCGTAACAGTTGTTATTCAAAATATTAATAATCTCTACACTTTTTAAACAGATCATGTCGAAACAGAATGTATCTTTAAGTTTTTAAAATTTTCAATTGTACTAAATTACAATATTTCATTTACGTGACGTTTTTTCATAAGTCGATCTAATAATGTCATTCCTACAATTATCGATTACAAGATCAAAATCTTTTAAAAGATTTACTAAACTAAATTAATTTATGATTAATTTCATGAACTATTATGTTATTTTGCTTGGATAGATTTTCCAACCTTTTTTAACGTCACAATTCATCTATTTTTTCATACTTTTCTATATGAAAAATCAGAACAAGTCAAATTTTCAGCTGGTATTACATCTAAAGTATTTGGAATGTACTGAATGGATTTTAACTAATAATATTTATAATTATCAAAAATTATAATTTCCCTAATTTTCGTATTAGGTTTAACAATTTAATTTTTCCTGATGTTTTAAAAATATTTCAAATCACTATAAACAATGACCACTTTCAGTTCATAATGTGATTAATCTCTAATATACAATATAAGAAATAATTTTTTTTTTGTAAAGATACTTAACCTCCATTTATTAAAAGTAATTTTTATAAATTTTTTAAAACTTTTTGCTGATATTTATGCATTTTATTTATGATTATGATTTTGTTCATACTTTTTCTAAATTTAAACCTTTCTCATGAACGTAAGTTTTAAACGACGTCTTGAATAAAACGTATGATCTGTTTTCGCATTCAATATCCCTATATCTAGCCGTAAGGGTATTTTATCAGTATGTTAAGCTATAGCCACAATTTTTTATAAATTTATTAAGTTTTTATTATCATGTTCGCGTTTTTCGATTACAGACTATGAAGCATCCTTTTTAAGTATCAGACAATTTGTTCTGTGTGCCCCTACCAACTTTAAATATATGAGGAGACTTGTCTATAACAACCATCTTAGTATAATGAGCTTAAATAATTTACCATATGTAAACGATCTAAAATATTTTACGATAGCATGGAATTGCATCAATCATTTTTTAGTAAAAAATGAATATCTCTAGTAATTTAAAATAGTCAACTGACATAACCATAGAAGGTCTTTTAGTGATACATGTCCATTTAATTTTCTAATAAAAATCAAATAAATGATGGTTTTGCCTCAACATTTATATCATCCACTTCGATTTTGATCCTGCCAATTTGAAAACAATTTTTTATTCGTCATCAAATTCTGTTAATTATGACCAGAAGGCTTTAATGATCACATCTATACTACTGCAGATTAAGGAAGATTTTTGATGAACTTATTAAATTAAAAAAGTAATTTAAAAATTTTTCTACACTTATTTTAGTAAATATTGGCCTCCTTCAAGGTGAGATTATGCAAATTTGTGGTGTAAAATTAGAAAATTTTTATTTTTCAATAAAGATGAATAATCTATTACTATTACACTTTAAAAAAAGCATTTTAATTTCATATTAAAAGCATCATTCAACTATTTTATCTTTTTACGACAAATTTTAATTTTATTTTAGAGATGGTTAATGCCAATGGGTAATCTCTCATACTTGAAGCTGATCATGTTGATGAAAACGCAAGAATATATAGTAAGTATGAATATGACGTTTAGTGTTAAAAAAATCTGTTTAAAAAAATAATTTAAAATCAAGGTTGTCATTTTATAGTCGTAAACATTCAAATTTTTCTTATAAAATCAAAATATAGTTCACATTGTGAAAACGCTAAAAAAAGAAAGAATTACTAGATTCTTAGATGTTTTAATAATGATTTATAGGAACTGACCTAGATACGGTTCTGAATGTACCTTTATAAAAAATCTACTTTTAGTAATGCCATAGTTTTTTTTTTCACCAGATAATTATATTTTTAGGTTATTCTATTCAATTTTAGATGATTTTTAAACATCAGACCGTCAACGTCTTATTAGATTTCGAAATTTTCAATAAAAAAAAATATTTATGTTAATCATAGGTTTATTTCGATCTCAAAGATATATTCACAAGATAATATGTAAACGCAAAATAAAATAATTGTTAAATGCAACATGTATAATTAATTAAAAATTTAACAGTAAATTTTATTCAAAGATAGAGCACACAAACTTATTATCCATTCTGACCTAATTGGATGTAAACTACATTGTGAATAAAGAATTTATGTAGGTAATCAAAACTTTTCTAATTTAGTTGTAACAATTCATTGGAATAAAAATAAAGTCAACTCGAATAAATAATTATAAAAAATTAAAGAATCTGAGAATACCCCGTTAATCAATAAAAGTAAGCAGATGTTCAATTAAGATTTCAATTGTTACTATCTTACTCAAGGTAATATAATGAAAATTAACTTACATCTATATTTTGATCTAAAAGTTTCCATCGAAGGTATTTTTGGTTTTTATTTTTAGTCTTTGATAGTAACGACCATTGTTATTGATCTTTAATTAATAACGTTAGGTTCTAAATTGTATGCATAATGAAAAACCTAGCTGCAGAACTAAACCGTTTTAAATTTTAAATGGTATCGTGATGCAAATATTCAATTAAAAATATACTATTACTAGAAATAAGGCACACATTCACATTTAGGTGGACCAAACTGCACTCTTTAATACGCCACAAATATTATGCTTATATATACCATTAACATTATTAAGAAAGATTATATCATTTTAGATAAATTTGGTGTAGAAGTTCAGTAGTAATAACTCAAATTTTAATGTAATATTTTTTGTGAAAATTTTCTTAAAATTTCACTAAAAATAAGAAAAATTAGTCGTAAATGCTAATAAAACGGGATATTTATTCATTTACGAGATTGTTTTTACGAATGTTAAGTCTACAGCAGCCTCATTAAAAGTTCAAGATCTTGTAATAAAGTTCTTGATATACGCCCAATTACATTGAAAATATATTAATCATTTGTTTTTAAATGTTGGAGAAGTAAATTAATAAAGTGTAAAAATAACGCAAAATGTTTTATGACGAAAAATTAATAACTCGTTTATCATTGTTTCAGTTTAGGTATCTAGAATAATTTATACTTCATGGTATATTTTTTAATATGAACAATTCAACCTTGATAGATGTTCTTAACAGGTTACAGTCTTCTATTTACAGGTAACTCTTTTATGAAGTGCTATAACATCTGCTATAATGATAAGATGTATTTTGCTCATAATTAATTTTGTTGAGGCTACAAAATTAATTGCAAACACAAGTAACCTCAGTATATTCTCAGCATACAAAACAAGTTTTTTTTGTTGTATTTTGTACGGGTCAGTTATTTTATGTATTGAAATACTGTCTTGATAGTTAATATGTAGTCATGTCTAAATAAATCAAACTACAAGCTGGTAATTTGAAAATTAAGCAAAATGTGTTTTTTTTTGTTATATTCTCATTCAAAATCTAGAAGATCATGTAAGGTTTTTAGGCAATTATTGCTGCTTTAACAGTCAATAATAATACAATTATTGACAAAATATAAGAAAAATAGTTTTAAACTAAATGAGCATGCGCCAACCACATAAATTGAAAAATATACTTTAATATTAAAATGATATTTAAAATATGATTTAAATAAATGTCATTGAAAATTCATCAAAAACTTTTGATCATTAAGTTTTTTAGTTTCATTTTAAAATTTTTTCCATTTTAAACATTTTACGAGATCTGACGATTGTTTTTAAGCGTAAAAAAACGTTAGTTAAGAGAAAGATTATAATTAAAGGTTACTAATACTGAAAATTCGTTTGATTTTATTATTCTGTTGCTTTATTTTATATCGTTAAAGTGTTTTACGTATACTGCCAATATTTTTATCATCTGCTTTCTGCTGATGATTCATGAATTTCGTGGTTGCAAACGTTTAAACCGAATCAATTTGTATGAGGTCTAGGTCTGATTTGGTTGCGATCATCGTCAGCTGTTCAAAGAATAAATATAATGAGTGTTTCTGATAATTGTTATATTTTTATTTAAAAATTAAATCATCATGTATTCTAACAATCAATTTTAGAAAAAAAAATAAAATCTTGATAAATTCATGAGTCCTTGAAAATTATTAATTCAAAATAATCTAACGCAAAGATTATATTAGCTATTATTACGTCATGATAGTTATCAATAGTCAGCAACTGAGGTTTTTTAACAAATATCTATCGGTAAATAGTAATATTCCTATTAATATTACTATATTTAATGACTTAAATTTAGAAAACTAGTAATTAACTGAATTTAAAATTTATCATCGTGTAAAGCATCTTCTTCTAATTAGTAAATTTTTTCATAGATATCATCTCGTTTTTGTACGGGATAATAATATATATAAATTATATAAGTAAGCATCTTCTATCTGGGCAGCCTTATGCTGTCTAGTATGTATCTTTAGTGAAAAAAGTAAATTTTTTTTTTTGTTCAAACTAGCTAAGACTTTAAAAAATTCTTTAAGTTAAGATCGTCTTCAGCTAAGGAAATACTACATGTTTGAATCTTCTTTTGTCAATAAATTAACTTTATGTTATGTAAGAAGCTTCTACATCTAAGGATTATTTACTATTCAGCAATTCGTGTACCTGAGAAACTTGTCTTATGATTTCAGTTTAATGTTGAACAGGTATCTTCTGTTTGTACAAAACTTCTTTTATACCGACAAAGTGTTTTATAAAAAGCAAAATATACAATTTTTCAAACTCCTTCAAGTACTGAACTTGTAGAATGATTAAGTCTGAGTCACACACCCTTAATATCATTCGTTTTGCATGATAAAATAGTTTAATTTGATGTCAATGATGTTGGTATGAATTTAAAAAAAAATATTAAAATGATACTAAGTAGATAAATAAAAAATATCTAATTAAAATCGATGAACCCAATAGATTTTAAGCATCAGAAGAGCGTCAAGCGATATAGGCTTTTATTTTACTTTAACTTTTTTTTTGCCTTTTCTTAATATTAGGTATGAATATCATCAAGTTGCGTGTTAGATAGGAGTTTAATTGTGACAGAAAACTAGTAAAAATCATACTCGATAAGATTTTTCCGATCATCATCATTATCTAATTAAAAATAAAATATCAATATGTTTTGACTAAAATCGAATGGTTTAATATTCCCCAATTGAATTTCATCTAAATCATTGGACTTATAATGTAATTTTGATATCTAACATATAAATAAAATTATTTAAATTTGCTTTTGCCGTTATTAGATGTCTCTTTTTCCCGAGTTATTTGAGAAATATATGGTTAACTTAAAAATTATTCGGCTTTACAGATAATTTATGGTAATTATACTAATTTACCAACCTAGATTTTGTTCATTTGTCTGTTCACCAACATTTTATTTAAAATAAATGATCAAACCTTTTTACTGAGGCTTGATATTTAATTCGTTTTAAACCAGGTAATGTGGTGCGTACAAATACTTTCATCAATTGTAGTTTTAACAACTACCAAAACACATGTCTATTTTATTAGCACAAATAACTATTCTTAAAAAAAATTGAGACAGAAATAATTTTAAGGTTCTAATTTATTAATTATTTTAGTTTATAAGTAAACTGTAATCTAAATTGAATTAAATTTCTTCCTCGAATAATTAATCTTTTATTCGAGAACAATCTTATTTTTCCATCGCTTTATTAGTGGATTATTTTTTGGAGATAAATTAATCAAAAATTCTTTTGAAATTAAGGATAATCATTTTTTGATCATTCTATTTAATAATTTAATCGACGATAGTGATATTTGTCAATAGTTTAAATAATACACAAATCACGTAAACGTTCTTTGTACATTTTTTAGATTTTATGCCTATTTTAGAAAAAAAAAATTGCTTAAATTTATTCTACTTTTTTTTTGAATAGTAACTGGTCAGTTTCATTTTCTTAAATAAGATATTACGGATACCACATTAACTTAAACATGTTTATCAAAAAGTTTCTTTAAGTTTAACTATTAAAATTTTCTAAACCTAATCGTTTATTCGATAGAAGATAAAGCTTAGCTTTTTATTTTATATTTCACAATTGATGTATCAATCATCAGAATACACCAATTTCTATTAATTCACATATTAATACAATCACATAGCTATCATGCTACATTTCATCCCTCACTCAATCTGGCTGAGTAGAATAAATACTAAATTCCCGTGGTGGTCTAATGTTGTTTCATGTCCTTTATCGATCTGCCTATTGCTCTGGCTCTTCTCTACCTATAAGCAGTGGGATAATTTTCTCCAGTTGACGTGGCTAATCCTCACAAGTATGGAAGAATGAAAATTATTCTTCGTTACTGGCTTGTTCATTTGTTTCAACCCACGCATGCGCAAAAACTATTCATCTTTATCATCATTTCATCCATCTCCTTATTTTTCAAAATAGATAACCCATCCTCTATGATAATATTTCTTGCATCGCGTAAAGATTTTCCATTGATGTTCAATTTACAGAATCATTGACGAAAACATGTTTTACAAGCATCATTGAGAAATTTGAGTCTGGACCAAAGCCTCAAAATGAGAAATTCTTTGTCTTCTGCTAGTTTGGCTTTGTTTAATCGTTTCTATAGTAACAATTTCTCCATATCCGCGCCATAATCTCCACAATTATAGTAGGTAACCATACTTTGATCGATTTTATCCTTCTTAACATCTTCAGGTAACAATCGTATGGAGTCCTGATGTGCCTTAATTGTTAAATTAGGTGTTTCATTATTAGCGCAAACTTTTTTTAGCGTGGGGCTACTTCCAAATTTTATCTAAGGATATCTAAAAGCTCACTTCCTATTTGGACAGCATCCCAGTTTTTCTCTGGCAAATTTTCAGTTAGGTAAATTTTAAGATTTCCTCTCACAAGTCTTTTCAGAGAAAGAGCAGTAATATGATATCATTATTACAGCTCCCGAATGTCGAAACAGACAATTTTAAAAATACCGTCGCGAAATCTTTAAAAATCTCCTACTTTCTTTGTACTATCTTAAGCAACAAACTATGTGTCTCATTATCCCTTATGTGGAATTGATATCGGATTTTTAAAAATTCCACTATGTCAATTCATACCATTCTGTTATGAAAAGGAAGAAATTTAGTCATATACGGCTTGAGAAAGGCACGTTATCATCGATTTTTGTTTATTTTTAGTCCTTTTTTCACAAGCAAATATAAAGAGCTTTTAGCATTAAGAAAAATCAATGTTTCCGTTTAGTCGAGGCAATTTTCTTAGCGAAAATGCTGACCACCCCATGATACAAAGTTGAGATTACACTAATCATTATTTATTGCTAATAATAATTTATTCAAGTTTCATACACACTACAATATTTTAACACTATCATTCCTAATTACAATTACTGACGTAAGCTAGATTTTTTCAATCTGAATATTTTTATTCATAATATTACCTACAATAATTTTATTCAGCGATTGTTAACTATAGCAAAGATTTTTTAATACAAAAATTTCAAAGTAATCAACAGTAGAATGAAGATTCATTATACTTTATCATTTAATTTCAAACTTCATTCTAATTTATATGATTTTAAACTGCA
This sequence comes from Cyprinella venusta, assembly GCA_038021265.1. Classification (NCBI taxonomy): domain Eukaryota; kingdom Metazoa; phylum Chordata; class Actinopteri; order Cypriniformes; family Leuciscidae; genus Cyprinella; species Cyprinella venusta. The sequence goes on from JBBNEX010000097.1 coordinate 22,218, forward strand.
AAATAAATTTTGAAATATAGTCGACTTGTAAATTTTTTACCATTTTTTTTATACGTTTTGTTGATTTTTTAGTTAAGGCTTATTCTATAAAAATTCTTTAATATCAATTAAGTATAATAAGTCTATTTTTCAGCATTATTCTTTATTAGGTTATGCTAAACATAACTATTGAATATATTTATATGCCATTAACATCCGAATTTTTTAATTATGATCACATAATTATTTTACTAAAATAAGTCAAAATTTTTATTTTTTTTCGAGTTGAAATATTACATTCTGGTACCATAAATTTTCTTTGCTTAAATCGGACGTAAGTATTTCTTGTCAATATATTTAAATCCTAAATTCAAAAATTCTCGTTTTTGCACCTAGATTTTTTTGCCTTGGTGATTTTCCAAAATTATTAGGAAAATTAAAAGTATCATAGTTTATTTAACAAAATTTATTATATTTATATATGAGAAAATTTTATCTATGCATAAATGCTTACATACCAAATTTTTTTGACATTATTATTGAACACCAACCATCTTTTTTTTTGTTTTCCCTTTCATTACAAAATTTACTAAGTATTACAATCCTTTAATTTTTAAGGAAACTATACTTCTCAGTAATTTTAAAACCAATTGTTTGATTTAATATCTCACGTTTATTTTCCAGCAAATTTATCACGAGAGCTCTCAATGTTCATTTTCGCAACCACTTTTTCATGTTAGGTTTTTATGATAAATTTTTCTGAAAAATTCATAAATAAATCGAATTATGTGAGTTAATAATTTTAATATGCTAAATAGATCATGAATCTAATACCAATGTTATAAAAATTATGCATAAATAATAGTCCCAATTTTTAAAAATTTTTCTTCTAATCATTGCTTTTGTCTTAAAAATATATACAACTCTATTTATTCGTGTAGCAAATATTATAATTTAATCAATTTTGTTCCAAACTTGAGCAATGAAGTAGTAATTCTTCATACAGAAAGAAATATTATTCGAAACTATCATTGGCCATTTTTTCACTATTTGGTTAAATTTTTCCCAAAAATTGGATAAGATTTTATATTGTTGTTTTCTGCTTTTACTAATTTAACTAATTTGATTAATTTATCGTCTTAGTATTATTCATATAGAACTATTTTACTTTCTTCATAACTAAATGAAAATATGTCAATCATTGTCTTAATTCATTATAAATTATTGTGGTATTCTTCAAAAAATTATACATGATCAAGGTTTTTAACATATAAAAATGGAAATTATTATTATGAGTTAAAATATTCAATAATTTATAATTAAAAGGCTCAAGCAAGTTTACTTAAATTTCTCCAATTATCCAACAATAGCCCAATTTTGAAATTCTTTTTGTCACATTTTTTTGTGGTAAAAGATTTTTAAAAATTTTCTTCAAAAGTAAAAATTTCTGGATTCGTTCAAAATATTTTTTTGAATATAATCCAAAGCGCCCTTTCTATCAAGAAAAAATTGTCTGGCAAAATATGGATTATATTTTTACATATTTTCTTTTGAATCCATCCTTTTAGCCATACCGCTATAAAATTCTATTTTAAAAGGCATAAATTAATATTCAATGAGCATTTGATGTTTAAAATTCATCATTTAACACGTAATTAGTCTACTGTAAAATTAATTGACAAAATGCACATATGGCCATTTTTGCACTTTTTTAAATACTAGTTGTTTTTCTGTTTAAAAATTTTGAAATAATTATTCCTAGAGTAAAAATTAGCGGAAGTTTCAATTTATTTTTCCAAAAATCAATTAATATTATAGTAAAATCGCAACATAATTGTTCCACAAAACTGACGATCTTGTGTTTTTCAACTTCACATTTAATTCAGGCCACTTTTCTATAATATTATAAAATTCTCTTTATGTTGCATGAGATGTTATATTTTGACCAGTTGTTGTCAAAAATTGAGCATATGACACATAATTATTCTGCCATATAATTATTCGAGAAAATCTACAAATGGCCATTTTTGCATCTAAATTTTTATAATTCAATTTTAACTTAATTTTGTTTTCAATTATTACTCCTTAAGTTAAAAATAGTAGAGTGGTTCAATTTAATTTTTAAAAAACCAGTCAACGTGCCCGTAAAGCATCGCATGATACTGTATTAATAAAATACTGATCCATGGTTTTGAAAATTTTCTTTCGAATTCATCTTAACAGGTTGAGAGACAAAATATTCTCTTTAAGATGCATGAAATATTATATTTTGTCTGCTAAATGATAAAAATTGAGCAATGGACATGTTTTTCGTCTGTCATAAAATTAATCCAGAAATTACACCAATGGCCATTTTTGCACTATTTTTTTTTATTTAGTTTTTTTGATCAAAATCTATCAATATGTTATTTTTTAAGTTAAAATTAGTACATTTGTTCAATTTAATTTTCAAAAAACCTTTCAACTTACCCGTAACAACGCATTATATTTTATTTACTAAATTATGGATCCTGGGTTTTGCAATGTTTCTTTTGAATCGATCGAAAAAGTTACAGAGCTATTAGATTCTCTTTAACTATTATGAAGTGTCATATTTTGACCTTTAAATTTGAAAATTTGAGCTTTTGACACTAAAATAGTATGCCATAAAATTAATCGAGAAAATCCACCAATGGCCATTTTTGTATCTCATTTTTATACTTCAATTTTAAATTTAATTTGGTTGAAATTTTTACTCCTTGAGTAAAAATTAGTAGATTTGTTCAATTTAATTTTAAAAAAACCATTCAAATGCCCGTAACATCGCATGATACTTTATCAACAAAATATGGATACCAGGTTCTGATATTTTCCTTCCAAATCCATCCTAATATGTATAAAGCAAAGAAAATTCCCTTTAAAATTCACGAAGTATTATATTTCGACAGCTAGATGTCAACAGTTAAGCAAATGAAATGGTTTTAGTCTACTATAAAATTAATCGAGAATTCCTTCAATGGCCATTTTTTTTACCTTAATATTTTATATGACATTTTCAGCTTAAAATTGTTTTAATTTTTATTCTTTGAGTAAAAATTAGAAGAATTGTTCAATTCGATTTTCTAAAAATCATTCAACGCACCCTTAACAACGCATCAAATAGGATCGACAAAATGTTCGATCCTATGTGTTTCAAAGTTCCCTTTAAATACATCATAATAGATATAATTACATTAAATTCTATTTATTACACATGAAATGCTAAATTATGATTGTGTTATGTCAAAATTCACCAATCTTATTTTTTTTATTAGTCTACCATGAAATTAATCGATAAATCCAGCAATGGCCATTTTTGTACCTTAATTTTTATATGTCATTTTTAGCTTATAATTCTTTCAATTTTTATTCTTTGAGTAAAAATTAGCAGAATTGTTCAAATTAATTATCTGAAAATAAATGATTGAGCACGTAATACCATACAGTAATTTATTGACAAATGTGGATCCTATTTTTCGCAATTTTTCATTCAAATTAATTCTAACTAGTACGGAGCTGATTAATTCTCTTCCAGATACATGAAATATTATATTTTTATCATTTAATGTGAAAATAGAGCAGTTGTCACACATTTAGTCTACCATAAAAATAATCGATAAAATCCACCAATGGCCATTTTTGCATCTCATTTTTCATACTTCAATTCTAGCGTGAATTTTTGTTTAAATATTATTTTTTGAAATAAAATTAGTAGATTTGTTCAATTTATTTTGGTGAAAATAAATCAATAAGCCCGTACCAGTATAAGGTAATTGATCGAAAAAATATGACTCCTAATTTTTGCAATTTTTCCTCCAAATCAATCCTAATAAGTATAGAGCTGATTAATTCTCTTAAAGTTCCACTAAATATTATGTTCTGACCGTTTATTGGCAAATTATAGCATTTGACGCACAATTAGTCTGCCATAAAAATAATCGATAAAATCCACCAATGGCCATTTTTGCATCTCATTTTTCATACTTCAATTATAGTTTGAATTTTTTTCAAAATAATATTTTTTGAGATAAAATTAGTAGATTTGTTCAATTTATTTTGGTGAAAATAAATCAAGAAGCCCATACCAGTATAAGGTAATTGATCGAAAAAATATGACTCCTAATTTTTGCAATTTTTCCTCCAAATCAATCCTAATTAGTATAGAGCTGATTAATTCTCTTAAAGTTCCACTAAATATTATGTTCTGACCGTTAATTGACAAAATAGAGCATTTGACACAAAATTAGTCTGCCGTAAAAATTAATCGACAAAATCCACCAATGGCCATTTTTTACATCTCATTTTTCATACTTCAATTGTAGCTTGAATTTTTTGGAAAATAGTATTTTTTGAGATAAAATTAGTAGATTTTTTCAATTTATTTTCGAAATTTAATTCAACGTACTCCTAGCATCGCATAGTACTCAATCGACAAAATATTGATCTGAGATTTTGTAAATTTTATATCATATCAATCAGTATATCTATAGAACTAAACAATTCTCTTTAAGATGCACGAAGTATTATATTTTGACGCTATATTTTCTGAAATGATCATTTTTCGTAGTTTTAGTCTACCATAAAATTATTCGACAAATTCATCAATGGTCATTTTGCACCGAATTTTTTATAAGTCAATTTTATTTATTTTTTTTTTTGCTAAAATTTACTCTCATGGTAAGAATTAGAGGATTTATTAAAATTATTTTACACAAAATAACTCCACCAACGCAGTATGCTCACATAATTTATTTATACAACGTTCATCCTAGGCTTCGAAACATTTCTTTCCATTCAATCATATTTTGTAAAGAGGTATGTAATTCTCTTTAAAGTATATTTGATAATTTACCAATTTTCAGTACAATTTTATAAGCTATACCTGAAAATTTTATTATCACATTGAAATAATTACCGTTTTTGATGCCATAATCAATCATTTTAATCTTATAGAAGATAAATCATTATTAGATATTTACTATGTGATCTAAAACATTAAAACCCTTAATTGTCTCCTTTAAAGGTTTTCAACAAATATATTTAAGCATTTTATTATACACCCATACTTCTATCCTTATCAGAATATTCATATTCTTATAAAAATATTTCATGATTGCCAAAAAACATAAAAATCTGAATGATTAAGATCATTGTAATTTTCTGCTGAAAATAATAAAAGAATACTACTAGTGTGATTCATAGGCTCCAAACTTTTATTAATTAAACAGAAAACGCAGTAAAGTTTGCAAACTTACATTAATGTAAAAATCACCATAGAGGATTCTTTCTTTACGGTAAAATCCCTGGTGAATTTATTATGTTTAAAATATTATTTTAGACAAATAATCATAATTACCTTGTCTTCATGTTTAAATGCTAAAAAATCTTACCAAATCTAGAGTTACTGAATAAAAAAAGATTTTGTATTTTTTCCTGTTATTATTGAAGACATTCAATGATGGTTTACGCTTGCGTTTTAAGGCTCCCTACCGCCTCAAACTCAAAAATATCTAATTTAATTTTAATTCTGAAAATTTATTTGGAATATTTTGATTTGTTCAAATTTTATCTTAAAGGATAAAATTACTAAATAAATCTCATATTTAATCTTAAAAGTGAATGTCATTCTTTTTATTATAATTTAGTAAGAAAAGTTTTTATAGCTATTATTGTGTCTATTCGTATGACTATTTTAAGCTTATGAAGCGTTAATTTTTCATTTTGAGATGCAAATCCTGTAGTTAAATTTATCTCCCTATTCTCCATTATTTTACATTTATTTTCATTCAACACATTTTTATTTATAAGGTCAATAGCGTAAAGTCAAACCCTTATGGTTATGTTCTTTACAGATCTAGTTATTAATTTTAAGGTCTGGTTTAGGTTGTATAAAGGTTCTCATTATGAATTTTGAAACACTTGTATCATTTTTCTTAATATGTAAGCAGTGATTATTTGTAATACAAGATATTTTTTTTATTATCACTTTGAAGTAAAATTCATATTCAATATATGTTTTGCTTTCTCTGAAAAGATAAGCATAACAAAGCCGCTTTTTGTCGATTGTGATTCTCAAATTATTTATTTGTATTAATATCATTTAATTCGTCAAAAACTCAATTACTCATAGTCTAAGTATGTAAAGTTTTTCCTCTTCCTTTGGATAATTTCGTATGAATATCATGTTTTCTGCATTTTTGTGGCGAATTATTTTAAAATTGAAAATTTTTAAAATCGAAAAAAATGATTAAATTGTAAATAATTTTATAACACGTGAGTTATCTTATACTATGGCTATTACTTTTACCACGCATATTACCCAATCTCACATTTAATATTCTATCCCTCGTCGGTAATATTTTTATTATTAACAACTAAGTATTCTTCCTAAAATCAATTTCTAAATGAATCTAAAGTTGCTTCAGATGAAATAATTCAGGTTAAGTATTATTCGTTTATGTGGAATTGTCTCACATCAAAACTTATTTTTAAACAGCCTAACTCTCATCAAAATTATACTTTAGTGGTTATTCAGTATCCGAGATATTTTGAATTATTTTTGAGTCTCTTTTTATTATCCGCCTTTTTTTTCAGAAAATATCATGATAGAACAGTTAATAAATTATTAAACTATCTTATTACATATGCTTCACTAAAACCTTTTTCATGTCATAAATAAACCAAAATAAATTATTAATTAATATTACTTCCTTTTTTTTTCCTTAAATGATTTAGTAAAAATAAATCATTCTTTATTCCTAATATCTAAAGAAAAAATATTTACGTAGACCTTTATCATTAGATACATTTTGCTTAAAATGACACATTTGTTTCTGAAAGGCTTTTTATCTATCTTATATCCGAAAAAAAATTACAATATATTAATATATTAAATAGGTAATTAATTTCGCTACAGGCATTCCAAACTAAAAAAAAATTAAATACGAGATGCTTTTATTAGCAAATTATCTAATCTACAACTACTATCTATTTAGATTGGGAAAATGTTTTTGACTTATGAGGATAAAAGCATTTCTCGACTTCATTGAGTCGTCCTCAAGGGCATTGCCCCTCCGTATCGGGAGTCGTAGGTTTGATTGTTGTATTATACCTACAAAAGTTTTTTCATCCCATTTCATCTCCGGTATTTTGTTCATCAGAGAAGAGGATGGAGGCAGAGCTAGGTCACGCTCCATATACTGAACCTTCTACAACGGTTTGTTGTAACCAACACAATCTTTCTTGATAAGATCAAAGATGACTACTGGAGATAAGATCTACTGATTTATGGTAATTCGATGATCTCCTCCATCCAGTATATCTATGTTGGATTGAAGATGAGCATTAGATGAACATCTCGAAGATTAGCATATTTTACCTGCCTAGGATATCTCAAATGTAAGATAAATATGTATATTAATTTAGAAAATTTTTATGTTTAAGATATTACCTCGTATTTAAGGTCTCTTTAAAGTTCACCTCCATTTTAGTAAAATACCCAGATAGAATAATACAGGTAATCCATATAAAAGTTTTGAAATAGATAATACACACGTAATATTCAAAACAAAGATAATTTTTCAAGTATATTCAAAAAAAAATCATTTTCTAGATAAGATCAAGTCGTTTTCACGTCCACAATAATAAAGGAGAAAAGACCACGAGTCAAAATTATTTAATTATTAACACCTATTTAATCATTATCAGAATATGTTCATTTTTATTAGTATTCAAATTTTATCACCTATAATAACATTTCTATATAAAATCTTGACAATCTTATATAAAAAAGTATTACAAGTAACAAATTGAACATCCAATAAAGTAAAACATAAACAAAAATAATTATTAAATAGATGGTATTGGCGTTATTCTATTACCTAAATGGTAATAATGTTAATCGATTATTAACAACAACGTTTAAGGAAGATGATATTAGTTCATAAATGAAATATTATCTACACATCTCAAACGTTATCATTATAAATACAACAAACATCTGCTATTTTAAAAGCAGGAAACAGCCAATACACTATGTTAACTGCTTTTACCATTAATAATAAATATAAATATAAACGAAATGAATGACGAGATATAAACTATTTAAAATAATTGAAATTAAATATATATTATAGAAAATTTTTAAACTTCACCAGAAATTAAGCTTCTAAATAATTTCTAATAAAAAAAAATTAAAAATGATAATTTATATCATCTCATGCTCTTATCGTTTTTTGTAAATTAAAACGGATACCCATAAGTTTTATATTCGAGAAATCACACTAGATTTCTCACTTGCCATTTATTTATTAAACAAATCTTATAATTAATAAAAAAGGACCAACAAAATACGCTATTATAAATCTAAGACGATTTAATTACATCGTCAAAATGATGATCCAAATTTAAGGCTTCTAAATACTAGGTCATTTATTTTATTCTTATCAATCGTTAAAGGAGTTGTAATGGTGGTTTATATTAATTTTAGATACAATAAATTGAAAATTTTAAAAGATGTTCTTATGCAAAATAAATATGCTAAAAGGCGAAAAACAAAATATTTTTTTATGATATTTTATTAAAAATATTTTAACAGAAATGAGGATTATGGTGGTATCGTTTTATATGTTTAAAGTATTTATTAGGTTGAATCATATGTAATATCAAAAATCCAGTCATATCGATTAATTATAAATGTATAAACACGTTTACAATTCATCCGAGTCTATAAATTCTTGCAAATCACATTAATTTTATTTAAAATAAAAAATATATAGGCCACTAGAAGCATATCCTCGACAGAAGAATTAACCGATATTAATAATTATTTCAATTTATATTTAAGCGTTTATATCATATCATTGATAACGTTTAATAACTCATAAATATATTAACAATAAAAAGAATAGGTTAGCATAGATAAAATAATAAAATACCTTTGACTCGTGTTGATGTTCTCGATTCATATTGTCTTCAAATGGCTTCAAAATTTTTCAATCGTTGTTCTGCAATGAATCCTAAATAATTAAAATCATTTATTTATTTTCACCTAGGTTCTTGACATGATAAACGAATCTTCAATTCTATTTTCTCAAAAAGAAAATATTTGAGAACTCCATAAATTGACACTAAATAGAAACTCCATCTCCAAATAATAAACATCATCGTGTCGTCAACTCCCTTTTATATAAAAAATTGACCAATCATTTCATTTGATTTTGGGTGTGAACCACTGAGGGTATTTGTTACAATCAATATTATTTATACTGCTTATTTACCTTCCAATGATCGATCGTCATGAGTATTTTAGCATTGATTTTTTATCAACAAAGTGCATCGATTTGTTTTGATGTTAAAAATAATTTTTTTAAAGCTTCTTGTATTAATCTTTTTTTTTATCAGGTGATTTGATATAATTCTATAATGTGTATGAAACCTTTCAAAAAAATAAGCTCAGTATAACTATTTCTGAAAAAATCTTAACTTTTAAGTTGATAGATTTAGTTTTAATCTATTGAAATAAGCTTCAAAACGATATTTATGTCAGAAAAATTTTAGACATATAATACCCCATGGGATACTTAAATATCGCCTTAAAATTTTAAAGAAATAATTTTTTTTATTATTACAGAAATTTCTTAAGTTTTTTATAAGCATTAATATTTTATTCGATCCTACAATTGACACCCGCGCTCTATTTCAACTTAAAAATGGTAATATTAGTAAAACATAAATATCCTATTATAAAACCTTTTTCAAGCTTTCTCTTATTTATTCTATTATGATTCTGATAAGATTTGCAAATAGCAAAAAAATTTATAAAAGTAACAATTGCACGCTCGTTTTCTTCATTTTAAACCTTTAAATCCTTAACCGTAGAAAATTTAATTTATTATACATAAAATTATGTTAATTCTCAATAAATCCATTTGACCCGTCAATATGTAAACTTAAGCGATACGATTCTCATTGTTCTATCCGAAAAAATATCAATGCTCATATTACAAAAAAAATACTCTCAACAGAACATCCTTTACATCCTAATACCTAATGTAGTAATAATAACATCAAAAAACCAAGATAAATATTCCTCATTAATTAATTTTTTTCACAGAATAAATTTATAATATTACCCTTAATCATCTCCTGTGTTATTTTTCTGGCTATTATGTGTCTATATCATGCTTCTAAGTCTCTTATCATTCATACGTACATGCAGAATCAATTAGACAAATATTTCATTGACTGTTTAGAATGTTTTGTACTTGTTCAATCTTACGCTTTACCAGTTTTGATACAAAAATCTTTTAAATTTCGCTTAAATCTTTTCAGAATTTGCCGTTATATTATTAACATATTAATAAATAAGTCAATAACATCCACCTTTTTTTTTGCTAAGTATTAGATAATATTAACTGTAGGCATTTAATTATAGTACTTCTAAAATTTTTGAATATATAAAAAAAAATCATTTTATTTTATTACTCTTAGTATTCGACTTATTCTTATATCTTTTTTTCGTTGTTTTTTTTATGATGCCTTTGTGGACCCTTACTAATAATATTTTCATCCTTACTAAAAAATTTTTCAATATTTATACCCTTAAAGGTATTTATTAGCTATAAGATAAATTTAAATTATTTTAAAAAAATTTAAAAGCTTATGTGATTGACATTACTTACTGTTGAAATTGACGAATTTATAGATTAATAAAAAAAAGTACTACATCATTTCAAAATATTTTTAAAAAATTACGATGCGTTATATAAACTCCATTAATAAGAAGCATGCGTCAATTGACTTAAAGCGTGCTCGAGTTATTAATTCGGAACGCGATTTTTTAAATCTTTTTTTTTAGCGTTAAGGTAATTTTGATCTTTTGATTTAGATTATGGCGTTTAATTGTATTTTGATAAAAATATTCGTATCTTAATATTTTTTTATTTTTAGATTAAGACCTTAAACTTAAAGAAGAAACGTTACTTGTCTCAGAGATTACCACATTCTTCAATATCAAGACCTTGAAAATGAAAAAAAAGATCAAAGATATTTTCTATCAAACTTCCAAGCCAGAATCAAGGTATTTATATTAAGCATGGTTTTATTTCATTTATAAGCTAATAGGTTTGCAAAGTAATATCATCTTTATAATTTTATTTTATTTTGACCTTAAATTATATAAGTTTTGTTCTCGATAAGCAATGATTTTTTGCATTGTAACTAAATATAAAATTGCCTCTTTTTTTTATATCACTTTTAGGTTTATAGATTATATAAGCATAGAATTTATTACGCTAAAGCTTTCAAACTCAGTTAATATCCTGCAAATTTTTAGGTTAATTCTTTTTATCGCCAGTTACATAGAATTTTTTTCCTATAATTTAGCACTTAATTTTTTCGCAATTTAATAGTTATTATTACCTCAAACTTATTGAAAAGTACAGTGTATTTGTAGATAAGTTAGTCTGATCATATAAGTAATAACTTTTTTTTTTTAATCCTACTATCAAAAACCACGTAGTAGACTAAGTTTAGTAAGTTTTTTCCCCTAGAATAAAAGCTTGCTGAATACTATTATTAAATATTGAAATTTTTAAATCGTATATTAAAAAACTTATTTTAGTTGCGAAAAAACATAAAAATAAACACAAACACAGAAAATACACAAAACATTGGAATAGTATGTAAATTATATTTATAATTTATTAGATGTCTTCAGCCTTCATCCCATCCAAATCACGTCGGGACTTGATTCATAGGCATCCATTTTCTGCAAATATTCAGATTCTTCTTGAGTACTCGTTGCAATTTTGGACAAATGATAACTTTTTTTATATTTTCCCCGTGGTCCTCTTCTTTTCTGTGTGGTTACTGACGCTTGATCTTTTGAACCATCACCTTTCTCACATCCAGTATCATCTATTTCTACTTTTTTTTCAAAGGCTAAATCAGGATTATTATCAGGTTTAAAACTTACACATTCCTCGCTAACTCTATCATCCTCGTACAATGGCTCGTCATGTTCTAAGTATCGATTTAATTCAGAAAAATCATAATCTGGAGATTCTTCACCATTTTCCACTTTACGGATAAACCAATCGTAAATAAACTTTGACCATCGCAGTACTGTTATAACTATTTTCTTTTGAATTTTTGTTTTTGATTTATCATTTATAGATAATGCGTAAAAAATTCGATCCTGGGATATTGGCACTGATCCTAAACTACCCACTACAAATGGAAGGATTTCTAATGACACATGTCTCCTATCAAGATTTATTTGTTTTAGAATTTCATATTTTTTAGTTTTTTTCTCATATGCATATTCCATATTTTTAGGGTCGTCAAAAGATACACTTACATCGATCAGTAAGTCGCTAAGACCATAACCTTGCAAAAACACTAAATCAGGACGTAAGATTTTTTTTTCATAATCAAATACACTATCAACCTTAACTATGGTATCGTTTGGTAAATTTGATGCTTTTCGAATGATATTGACAATATCATTATGCCTTTTGCGTTGTAGATCTCTAGTAGAATTACATCCATTAAGAATATGGCATAGAGTTTCGTCGTAAAGACGACAAGCTCTGCAAAGTGATGAGGTTTTTTTAGATTTATTGCTCCGCGTGTTTACTGATCTTAAATTACATAATAGATCTAAACGTGCTGCTATAACCCATTTTAACAATAAGCTTTCACACTGTCCCCAGATGAAGTAATGTGATACCTTTGCCTTCTTTAAACTGGCTACTAATCGCCCTTGTATTTTTTCATTAGCCCATTCATTTAACCTTTTTTCTTTCAAAAATGATCTGATTTCCTTACGCGAATTACAAATAAAAGTTTCATTGTTGTCCGATTTTAACTTCAATTTTAGGATACCCTCTTCAAAACAAAAACTGTGACCATTTGAAATATACCATTTGAAGGGTTGCTTCCAGAAAAATGAGTATGCGGGTACATTGGGTGTATGTTTTAAAATATTTATAAGTGAAGATTCAAATGTTATTCCTTTTAAACATGATGGAATTTCACTGTAACATCCGCGACAACGATAAGCACGCATAATTGTTAGGGCTTTTAATATAAGAGAAGGAGAATTAACAAGTTGGATAAATTTAAAAATATGCATAATGTCGAATTCGTAATGTAAATCTACAATACCTAGCCCACCATTATTAATTGCTGAGTGAATCCATGGTGTTGAGGCGTTTGCAGGTAAAAAAAGAATATCTCTGATACCTTTTCTAATGTGCGTAATAAATTGATTGAGCATGTATTTATTGCATTTTCCTAATCGAACAATATGACTGACGGCTGGTAGTATGAATTTGCGTAAACTTATTAATTTATTTTGACAAGATAATTTAGAGTTGATTATACAATCCCAATCATTGGCTACTTCATTGAAATGATCTTCTGTGTGCGTTAGTAAAAGACTCTTAAGATGTGACTGTTTTATGCCAAGATATGTATAAGCATAAGAATCGGATATAGAAGGCACCTTTTCGTCGTTAATTTTAATAGATATTTCCACTGGCTTATAACCTATTTGAATTATCCCACATTTGGCAGTATTTATCGACATTCCAAACTTTGTACACCATAATTCGAGAATATTTATTGCCTCACGTGTGCCTTTAAGATTTTCGTTTAAGAGAAGAAGATCATCTGCATATGCTAATACTTTACATGAAAACTTTTTAAAAGGAGTTTCAATTGATATTCCACATTTATTAGTAGCATTTAATTTGACAATAAATTCATTAATTGATAGATTAAATAGTAATGGCGATAGCGGGCATCCTTGTCTAACACCGTTTGTTAAACAGATAGTGTTTGAAGAATTATAAAAAAAGGTATTAGCGTTCGTGTATATGTTTTTAACAAATGTGGCAAATTTTGTGCCTAACTTGTGATTGATTGTATCTAATAATGCTCGTCGTTCGATAAGGTCGAATGCTTTTGTAAGATCGGTGAATAAAGCGTTGCCAGTTCTATTTTCACTGTTTAATTTGCGAGATATTGCTTCAAATGTTTCTAAATTGATCAGACATCCATCCTTAGGCATAAAACCTACTTGAGATTTGTCTATTATCTTTTCGATGATGAATTTTAAACGCAAATTTACACATGACGTAAATAATCGATAAAGACATGAGGTTAATGAAATCGGTCTAAAATGGCTTATGTTTCGACCATCTGAATTTGGCTTTTTTGGGATTAAAATTGTTTGTGATAATTTAAGTGATTCGGGGATATTTAATTCTGTAAGCCATCTAGTGAAGCGTTTAGCTAGACATATTGCACCCCGTGGATGATTTATTAAAGCTTTTAATGTATGGTTTGTAATGTTATCAGGACCAGTGCTTGATTTTGACGAAATATTCTTTAACACATATTTAACTTCTGAGGCGATTATAGGTTCAAATAATTTATCATCCCAAATACCATTTATCTGTGTAAAGGCAACATCAAACGAGGTATGTTTATTCCATATACATTTATAGTGATTAATTATTTCCGTTTCTGATAAACTGCATTTATCCTTACCAAGACGACCAACTATTGATAGATATGCATCTCTGGGCTTTGACGAAAAGAAATTGTTTAATTGTGATCCTATATAGTTGGCTTTATTCGAACTCGGCTTGGGAATACGATCAAATGATCTATTTTTCTTATTTTTCCATTTCCTAGCGCGCTGACGAGCATAAAAATATTTTGAAGGGTTGGGCTTTTTTATACTTTTACGAAATTTTTCATTATCTTTTTCACTTATATTACCGAGTAAAGCAATGAAATCATTATCAGATAAGTTATCCTCTAGAAGCTGATCAAAATAAACTCCATATTTATTAAGCGTTTTGTTTGTGTAAAATGAATAATTTCCACCAGTTTTATATTTGCGCGTTGAAGGTGGTCTCAGTGAGGGTCCATATTTACACGCTGCATCAGAAAGTGCATTAACCTTATCCATTAACTCTTTTGGTAAAGTTCCCTGTTCTTTATGGTATGGATTTATATGCGTTTTAATATAAGGTGAATGTGAAGCATTAAAAGATGATACAATTGGATGTGAGGTAAGCGTGGTTGGCTGTGTTTCAGGATGTCTTTTAACGTTATGCATTGGATTAGATTTATATATTATTGGTAAGGTTTCGAGTTCGGCGATATTTTCGCGAGTTAAAGGATGAGAAACTGAGATTTCAACATTAGATGTATCGTCTGATTGGAATGAAAATGAATGCTCGGGTTCATCGGATAAAATTTTACTGTATATAGATGATGTTTAAAGTAAGTTTTTTTAATTTTTTTATTTTAATAAAATCATAAATAAATATGTGTGAAACGAATCTTTATAAATATATATGTAATATATATGTTATAGTAATGAAATAAACGCATACTTGAATGATTCGACTTCACTGTATGGCTTTTCTTCTTCTTCTTCTCTCTTCTTTCTTCTATATAATTCTCTTTCATAACTCATTTGAATAAAACTCCTATTGAGAATAAAATCAGCGGGTATTTATAGAAAAATTTAGCGCCAATTATTTTTACAATACTTAATTATTCCCTTAATAAGATCTCGGTATGTTCACTTTATCGTTTTTAAAATCCCATGATGGTATTTTATCATTAAAATATTAACTTAATGAGGTAAATCGGTAATTTTTTTAATGAACGCTTTAGTATTAGTTTTAATTTATTTTAGTTAATCGGATCTATTCTTTAAAAATTCATAAAATTCATTGCGCGCAATTAAATAAAAAGCATTGTGGAATAATTAATGCCTTCTCATGGGAATTTGACCGATATTCTCTTTACCTCATATGAGTTACGCAGTAGGAAGTATTAACCGTCGCAATTAAATAAACAATTTAATTATTTAGCCTGATATCGAAAATATAATCACAATTAAGGCATTTCTGTCTTTAATTAGGCTTAAATCAAGATTTTTTTAGTATGGGTTTCGTATATAATTTTATATTTTATGAGTCATCTACAAGTATGATTTCAGAATAATTTCATCTAAGAATGCCATTAAATATCATCTTGCATTAAATTATCATTAATTTGATAATCTTTAATATGGAAATTGTTGGCAGATATGTTTTACTCGAATAATAATTAAATTGAGGTTGATATTCAATTATTGCCAGATAGTATTTTGATTTTCCTTTTCTAAAGTTTCGTTAAAAACATCTAAGCCAATAATTTAAATAAGTCAAGGAATATGTCTCTTAAGTTTTTCGTAGAGTGATTGTGCTGAAACAGAGGTAATTTTTCAATTTCTAATTATTATTTGCTTTTTTAGTAATAACTATTTATTGTTGATGAATTAGATTATTACAAAAACAGCAAATCTACAATCATCATGAAAATAAAATTGAAAAAGCTGTTCAAAAATTACATTCTGTATATTTTTTTTCTTATTATAGAATTTTAAGAAACTGCCTTGGATCTAATATGATCTACCTTTATATTTCGGTCTGACTAGTAGGATGAAGGTTAGGTTAGCCTTGATACTATTGACCATTAAAGTCTTGTAAAGAATTCTTGGTCTCAATGATGCATTATAGAATTTTTAATTAGATTAGTCTCTCTATTTATTTTGAATTGTTTATATTAATTAATTGTTTTCATGCACTAAATTAATTATTATAAGGAAAATTAGCTCATTTTAGAGATATGTGTAGTTTTAAGTAATGTGGTCGCATTAAAGGTTATTTTAGTCAAAACTTTTACAATTTATTAAATTTAATTTTATAAATTTTTAAAAAGCCATCGCTAAGTAAACATTAATAAACGTGCGAGTGAATTAAAAAATCTTAGTATATAATTTTTTTTCCAGCATTTTAAGATTGAAATGTAATTATAAATTGAGCTTATCATAGGAAAATGATTGATTTAATCACTCTTTCAAACTTAGGTTTGGACTAAATTTTATTAACATATACAAACTGTTCAAATTTTTATATTTCAGACGTTGAAGTACATTCTGTGATAAAAATTATGCAATATTAATTGAAAAAACTAGGTAAAAATATTTCGATCGCCATCGCTAAGTAAACAAACTCTAACGTGATGGTGTAATAATATTTTAAGCCTATAAAACTGAGTTATACATTATTAACCCCATGATTTATGATAATTTAAAAGTATTTTGGTTTTATTTGAGGTTTGTATGCGTTTAATTGCTGTTTTAGACATTATGATTTATTCATTCCTGTGGTGATATTTTGACCATATTCGTTTCATTAAGACATTTATTGAGATCTAGTAATTAGACAATGATATCGATTCAGCCCCTGGCTATAATTTTAAAAGATTTGATAATTTTGTATTACGCTTGCGCAAAAAAATAAAAAAAAATTTGTTAATTTTGTATTTTTCTAGTTTTTGAGCTCCAGACACTTCTATTTGCAATTATATGAGAAAATATTAGTTTATTTTGTATTTTTGGCTGAAAGTTTTTATAATTTAATAGAAATAGCAAAAATATATTAATAATAAATTTTTATTAATATTTAGGAACTACATGTTCTTTAAAATTTAAACAACTGAGACATTCGAAAGCAGATTTTAGGAAAATTATGCTATTTATTCAAACGCGTAGCTATCGAGATACTGTACTTTTAGTAACAATAACTCAATAATTGTTTTTCATTAATCCTATACCTTTTATTGGTATTTGTCTGTCTGGTATTTCACGAATGGATGTTAGATGATGCTTAGGTGAATATTTGACGATTCTTTTAGCTGGAAATGGCGATTAGATGATTTTATATGCATGGAAAGCCCAGCAAATTTTGCATTAATTATAAATATTGCTTTAAAACAATGGAATTTTTAACTGCATCATTGTCACAAATAAATAACTGATTGATAATTTTTTTTCAGTTTTTATCAAACACATCTTTTAAGCAATAATTGTTGAAGACAAACAGCTTTCAGAATCTATACTCGAAGGAAATTCAATCTGCACTCTGAATATGTGAAATATATTTCTGGCGTTTTCTTTAATTCAACACGTGAAATGATGTTTTTTGTTAGAATTATCCATTATTTCTTAATGTAAACGATAAGAAATAATTGTTTTGAAGTAGAATTTTGCAAATATACATTTTAAGAAGATTTTTTTGAAATTCAAAATTATGCTAAATTATTTGCCCTGCACAAATTTCAGATAACAAGGTAACAAACGAAAAAAAATTTTTGAAGTATATTTTAAAAAAATTAGTATAACAAATTTTTTTTCATTAGTTTGACTCATTCGTTATTCTTTTTTGATAATTTTGAAAAAAAATTTCCACAAAATAGTAATGTTTAATACACGTATACTAGGAAGATGCGGTTTCAAATTTTTATACATGGGCTATCTTTTTTTTTGGTTTATTTTGCTATTTGCTTAATTTTTTAAATAACGATAAAAAATTCATGTTTGGGCGTAGAACGCATGCGCGACATTCATAATTATCGGCACTCACGAAGGAATGACTAAGGATGTTAAAAAAAGTTTTTTGAAGGTAATCTTTTATCTATTAATATTTTTTGATATTTTAAGATTAGGTATTGATTTTTTTTTCAATAAAAATCATAAGAAAGTCAAGAAAGGAAACGAACGTTGCTTACAGCTAAAAACGTTCTCATGGATCTTTTTTTTCTTAAATAGAACTAATTTTAAAAACTTTAATACTTTTTGTGGTAATTTTCAATTTTAAATCTTAGGATACATTATCGCGTTTTGTAACATATTAGATTGTATTTGTCCTTTTTTTTTCTCAGACTGAAAAGAACTATTCTGAAAATTGAATTTATTTGACTATTATTCAAGAAATGTGTTGTAATGCAAACCAATAACAATCACTGACATGCTAATCTTTTATATTAGAACAATTCTCTCTAACAACTCATCAAGTCTCTATTTGGTGGTTGTATTCTTTAAGATCTTTTTTGTCCGATAGGAGAAACAGGTTTGATGCGATATATATAGACTAGACTTCATCATTATCATCAACTAAATAACTCATGAAATCTTCAATAGATATTCTTTCTCAAGGATCAAGTCTCAGTATCTCGTCTCCTTAATGATTCGTAGGAGGTTTAAATAAATCGTCTTGATAAGGAATATCATTGTAGTCACAATGGTTTTTCTTTCTTAGTCAATTTCTCTCTTAATTAAAATGAACAAGTACAATCAATCATGTAATTTTAGATCACCGTATTTTTTTTAAATGTGCCATCGAACGATTTTGGAAATTTTGAAGAATATATTCAGTAGAAAAACTTTGTTTCCATTTTTGAATTAGATTATTTTGTCAAGAAAACAAGTTATTAGATTTTTGTTTAGAATCTACTCGTCAAAGCTAATTATGATGCGATTCCTAAAAAAAATTTCCAAAAGTTTCAAGCCATTTATCAAGTTTGGTTTGTTTCTTTAAGTAGCAGCAAAATTTCTATATTTCCCAATGTTGTCTTTTATCTCTTGTTTTTCGATAGATGATTTAATAAATTGAATCATCCTTTCGACCAAACCATTCGTTTAAGTAGCTTATGGAGCATATGTCACGTGATATACATTCATTCTTTTTATCATTATTGTGATCTCTGAAGATGAATAATAGAGCCGTTGTCGATAAAAATTTTATTTGTAACTCGTGTTCGAGAAAAGATTTTCCTGAGCACGACAATGATGCCCAATCATTGTCTCTTATTCACAATACAAACTTCAGCCAGATTGAGAAATCGACCAATATCATTGATTTTTATGCGGTATTTAGATTAATCTGACATTTATAAATGAACTGTATCAAAATGATATCTAGTTTTCTTATAATTCTTCAACTACCCATTTAATGGTTACCTCTTGTTTCCTAACAGATATCCAGAAGGTGACTGGACAATTTTTTCGATATCTCTGACATAGGAAGACCTCATAACATATAAAAGTGAAAGTATCTTAGTTTAAGTGAAACTAATATCACCTGGGTATAATTTGACAAAAATCTGATGTTTCACAACATTATTTAGAATCAGTCCGCATTATAGTAGTAAACACGAATAAATCAATCCTGTCAAAGTTTTTATTTTAAAATATGCTTTCCTGATTTCAATATTTACTACTCTACACAATTCATCTTCATAATATTTTATGCATTACGGAATACAGTGTCGTTAGATCTCTCATTTTATATATTCCCAATAGCTATATCGTTGGAAAACGATAATGGATATGATTTCTATTCCTATCAAAAAGTTCTTTCTTGTATTCTTCAATATCTGTTGTTAATATTGAGATATTATCAACAACATGATTATCTATGCCTAAATTATGCCGTTTTTCTACAGAAAATCCCACATTAAATAAAGCTTGTCAACTGTATCTTGGTAGAAACAATTTGGATAAGCCTTTGATATATTTCAAAATAGTCTCATTGGTTTTGTGATCCGTATAACCAATAAAATCACTCCCATCAAAATTTTGGCGATTTTTTAATTTTTTGTACAATCGCCAACTTTTCTCAATCTTTATTGGAATAATTTTTATCTACAGCGGTATAGAGTCATGATGCATACGCATTAGGTCTATAAACTGTCGATTCAAACTTTTGAAATATAAAGGATCGCATTCTTAAACCTCGAGGCAATAGACGATGGACGTTAAGCTAGAACAAGATTTTAGTGAGTCATCAGTACAATTTCTTTGATTTGTTTCTTTAAAAGTTCACACGACTCTTGTTGTTTTTTATCAAATATGAATTTTACTGCTTTATATAATAGTTTAAAACAATGAGCTGATATCATGGAGAGATTTTTAATGAAAACATGTTATGAATTAAACATTTCAATTAAACTCAAAAGTTCCGAGACATTTATAAATGGTCTTATAATGTCATTCGTTTCCAATTTCGATTCTCAAATATTGATAACTCTTACTGATATGGCTCGGCAATAATATAATACTCTTTTTTTATCATCTTGTATTTTTCTTGTTTCAATTTCATGTCTGTGCTTTTAAAGAGTTTCAAAATATTTGTTCTAATACTTCGATGTTCTCTTTTTTATGTCTTTTCCATCTAGTATAATATCATCTTGATAGTAATACCTCATCGCAATATCTTTTAAAATTTAATCCATTGTCTGTTGTTAGATATGGATTATGGATGTGAGTTGAAATGGTACTCCGTCAAACGAAAAAACCCATATATGTATTGATCTTCAGGATTTTACACAAACTTTCTATCTAATACGAGATGAAACTAGGTTGACGTTACATCTTTCATATGAAATATTAATCCATAGTTCATTTTCCCAAGAATTTCGTCATTACTAAGAATAGAACGTATATTCATTCCAATTTTTCCTTAAAACCCATAGTATAATACAAAATACATCCTTATATATTTCCATTAATCTTTTTACGATTAAAATAGATGAAGAAACACAATCACATTGAATGACTTTTTTAATAACGCTTTTCTTTTTTCGATGATGATAGATTATCAAAAACTATTTTCTTTATCAAAAAATTACATCATTCCATATTCTATGAACATTGCTTTTGAATCAGGTTTTTTAGTTTTTTTTCTCAAACTTAGGCCATTTAGGTGTCCTAATCACGTTGAAGATAATTTCCATTACTTCAAAAAAAATAATTAAATTGTATAAAATTTTAAAGAAGTACTATTTGAAATTCATTCTACCTTGTAAATTTAGTAAATCATTCTCTTTAAACAATAGTTTGTCTATTGTAGTTAATAAAAACTCTAACTTGCATTTTTTTTCGGTATTTGTTATATTTATTCGAGATAGATCAACATGCCTAAAATATCTATGTGTGAAACTTATGAAAAAAATACTTGATTCGGCTCAATTACACTATTATTTTTTTTGTAACTTATAGACAAATGAAGAAAGACATACATAATTTCAAATTCAATAGAATGATCATTTATTTTTAAAATTGATATAAAAGGTAAGTAAAATTAAAATATTCAATAATATTATTTATATATTAGGTAGAGATGTGCCCTCTTCTGCCAAATATACTTCTGCTTTCCCTTTTTTTTGTGGTTGATTCTAGTATGGTCTTTTCTACCACATCTATAACACGGCTTCTAAGATTGATCAACGTTATCTGCTTTTTAAAAATTTTAAAGTATACCGCTTATTTTTGATCAAAGTTTCTAGACTCATTATTTGATGGTTTAATATGTCGTGTTTTAATTAATGCTCTATGAAATTTCTTATCGGTTTTACTCAAATGATTTGAAAGAATATTCAGGCTCATGTGCTTAATTTTTTTTATAAATATATCCCGAAGTGCATCATCTAGAAAATTATTATAGATAACAATTTCGCTGAAATTCTGTATACTCAATGCGAATAATTTAATTTACTGATCATCAAGATGAGTCATGATCCCAAATTTATATATTTCAGATCGTTCATGAGGTTTTCGATATAATTATTTCAATTTAACCTGTTTTTCCTGCTTTAACGAAATAACATATTTGTCTATTCCTTTAAATGGATTTTTATGATTAAAATATGCTTTCTTGGTTGAAAAGTCGAACAATGGCTGAAGACAATGCTTTTCCTCTAGATGATTTAACGAGATATAGTTAATGAAACGTTTAAAATATTAATCCCTTTAATTATTATTAATGTAAAATTGTTCAACTTTTCCATTAATAGAAATCCCTTGTCGCGTAACAGTTGTTATTCAAAATATTAATAATCTCTACACTTTTTAAACAGATCATGTCGAAACAGAATGTATCTTTAAGTTTTTAAAATTTTCAATTGTACTAAATTACAATATTTCATTTACGTGACGTTTTTTCATAAGTCGATCTAATAATGTCATTCCTACAATTATCGATTACAAGATCAAAATCTTTTAAAAGATTTACTAAACTAAATTAATTTATGATTAATTTCATGAACTATTATGTTATTTTGCTTGGATAGATTTTCCAACCTTTTTTAACGTCACAATTCATCTATTTTTTCATACTTTTCTATATGAAAAATCAGAACAAGTCAAATTTTCAGCTGGTATTACATCTAAAGTATTTGGAATGTACTGAATGGATTTTAACTAATAATATTTATAATTATCAAAAATTATAATTTCCCTAATTTTCGTATTAGGTTTAACAATTTAATTTTTCCTGATGTTTTAAAAATATTTCAAATCACTATAAACAATGACCACTTTCAGTTCATAATGTGATTAATCTCTAATATACAATATAAGAAATAATTTTTTTTTTGTAAAGATACTTAACCTCCATTTATTAAAAGTAATTTTTATAAATTTTTTAAAACTTTTTGCTGATATTTATGCATTTTATTTATGATTATGATTTTGTTCATACTTTTTCTAAATTTAAACCTTTCTCATGAACGTAAGTTTTAAACGACGTCTTGAATAAAACGTATGATCTGTTTTCGCATTCAATATCCCTATATCTAGCCGTAAGGGTATTTTATCAGTATGTTAAGCTATAGCCACAATTTTTTATAAATTTATTAAGTTTTTATTATCATGTTCGCGTTTTTCGATTACAGACTATGAAGCATCCTTTTTAAGTATCAGACAATTTGTTCTGTGTGCCCCTACCAACTTTAAATATATGAGGAGACTTGTCTATAACAACCATCTTAGTATAATGAGCTTAAATAATTTACCATATGTAAACGATCTAAAATATTTTACGATAGCATGGAATTGCATCAATCATTTTTTAGTAAAAAATGAATATCTCTAGTAATTTAAAATAGTCAACTGACATAACCATAGAAGGTCTTTTAGTGATACATGTCCATTTAATTTTCTAATAAAAATCAAATAAATGATGGTTTTGCCTCAACATTTATATCATCCACTTCGATTTTGATCCTGCCAATTTGAAAACAATTTTTTATTCGTCATCAAATTCTGTTAATTATGACCAGAAGGCTTTAATGATCACATCTATACTACTGCAGATTAAGGAAGATTTTTGATGAACTTATTAAATTAAAAAAGTAATTTAAAAATTTTTCTACACTTATTTTAGTAAATATTGGCCTCCTTCAAGGTGAGATTATGCAAATTTGTGGTGTAAAATTAGAAAATTTTTATTTTTCAATAAAGATGAATAATCTATTACTATTACACTTTAAAAAAAGCATTTTAATTTCATATTAAAAGCATCATTCAACTATTTTATCTTTTTACGACAAATTTTAATTTTATTTTAGAGATGGTTAATGCCAATGGGTAATCTCTCATACTTGAAGCTGATCATGTTGATGAAAACGCAAGAATATATAGTAAGTATGAATATGACGTTTAGTGTTAAAAAAATCTGTTTAAAAAAATAATTTAAAATCAAGGTTGTCATTTTATAGTCGTAAACATTCAAATTTTTCTTATAAAATCAAAATATAGTTCACATTGTGAAAACGCTAAAAAAAGAAAGAATTACTAGATTTTCAGATGTTTTAATAATGATTTATAGGAACTGACTTAGATACGGTTCTGAATGTACCTTTATAAAAAATCTACTTTTAGTAATGCCATAGTTTTTTTTTTCACCTGATAATTATATTTTTAGGTTATTCTATTCAATTTTAGATGATTTTAAAACATCAGACCGTCAACGTCTTATTAGATTTCGAAATTTTAAATAAAAAAAAATATTTATGTTAATCATAGGTTTATTTCGATCTCAAAGATATATTCACAAGATAATATGTAAACGCAAAATAAAATAATTGTTAAATGCAACATGTATAATTAATTAAAAATTTAACAGTAAATTTTATTCAAAGATAGAGCACACAAACTTATTATCCATTCTGACCTAATTGGATGTAAACTACATTGTGAATAAAGAATTTATGTAGGTAATCAAAACTTTTCTAATTTAGTTGTAACAATTCATTGGAATAAAAATAAAGTCAACTCGAATAAATAATTATAAAAAATTAAAGAATCTGAGAATACCCCGTTAATCAATAAAAGTAAACAGATGTTCAATTAAGATTTCAATTGTTACTATCTCAAACAAGGTAATATAATGAAAATTAACGTACATCTATATTTTGATGTAAAAGTTTCAATCGAAGGTATTTTTGGTTTTTATTTTTAGTCTTTGATAGTAACGACCATTGTTATTGATCTTTAATTAATAACGTTAGGTTCTAAATTGTATGCATAATGAAAAACCTAGCTGTAGAACTAAACCGTTTTAAATTTAAAATGGTATCGTGATGCAAATATTCAATTAAAAATATACTATTACTAGAAATAAGGCACACATTCACATTTAGGTGGACCAAACTGCACTCTTTAATACGCCACAAATATTATGCTTATATATACCATTAACATTATTAAGAAAGATTATATCATTTTAGATAAATTTGGTGTAGAAGTTCAGTAGTAATAACTCAAATTTTAATGTAATATTTTTTGTGAAAATTTTCTTAAAATTTCACTAAAAATAAGAAAAATTAGTCGTAAATGCTAATAAAACGGGATATTTATTCATTTACGAGATTGATTTTACGAATGTTAAGTCTACAGTAGCCTCATTAAAAGATCAAGATCTTGTAATAAAGTTCTTGATCTACGCCCAATTACATTGAAAATATATTAATCATTTGTTTTTAAATGTTGGAGAAGTAAATTAATAAAGTGTAAAAATAACGCAAAAAGTTTTATGACGAAAAATTAATAACTCGTTTATCATTTTTTCAGTTTAGGTATCTAGAATAATTTATACTTCATGGTATATTTTTTTAATATGAACAATTCAACCTTGATAGATGTTCTTAACAGGTTACAGTCATCTATTTACAGGTAAATCTTTTATGAAGTGCTATAACATCTGCTATAATGATAAGATGTATTTTGCTCATAATTAATTTTGTTGAGAATACAAAATTAATTGCAAACACAAGTAACCTCTGTATATTCTCAGCATACAAAACAAGTTTTTTTTTGTTGTATTTTGTACGGGTCAGTTATTTTATGTATTGAAATACTGTCTTGATAGTTAATATGTAGTCGTGTCTAAATAAATCAAACTACAAGCTGGTAATTTGAAAATTAAGCAAAATGTGTTTTTTTTTGTTATATTCTCATTCAAAATCTAGAAGATCATGTAAGGTTTTTAGTCAATTTTTGCTGCTTTAACAGTCAATAATAATACAATTATTGACAATATATAAGAAAAATAGTTTTAAGTGGGTATGCGCATGCGCCAACCGCATAAATTGAAAAATATACTTTAATATTAAAATGATATTTAAAATATGATTTAAATAAATGTCATTGAAAATTCATCAAAAACTTTTGATCATTAAGTTTTTTATCATTTTAAAATTTTTTCCATTTTCAACATTTTACGAGATCTGACGATTGTTTTTAAGCGTAAAAAAACGTTAGTTAAGAGAAAGATTATAATTAAAGGTTACTAATACTGACAATTCGTTTGATTTTATTATTCTGTTGCTTTATTTTATATCGTTAAAGTGTTTTACGTATACGGCCAATATTTTTATCAACTGCTTTCTGCTGATGTTTCATGAATTTCGTGGTTGCAAACGTTTAAACCGAATCAATTTGTATGAGGTCTAGGTCTGATTTGGTTGCGATCATCGTCAGCTGTTCAAAGACTAAATATAATGAGTGTTTCTGATAATTGTTATATTTTTATTTAAAAATTAAATCATCATGTATTCTAACAATCAATTTTAGAAAAAAAAATAAAATCTTGATAAATTCATGAGTCCTTGAAAATTATTAAATCAAAATAATCTAACGCAAAGATTATATTAGCTATTATTACGTCATGATAGTTATCAATAGTCAGCAACTGAGGTTTTTTAACAAATATCTATCGGTAAATAGTAATATTCCTATTAATATTACTATATTTAATGACTTAAATTTAGAAAACTAGTAATTAACTGAATTTAAAATTTATCATCGTGTAAAGCATCTTCTTCTAATTAGTAAATTTTTTCATAGATATCATCTCGTTTTTGTACGGGATAATAATATATATAAATTATATAAGTAAGCATCTTCTATCTGGGCAGCCTTATGCTGTCTAGTATGTATCTTTAGTGAAAAAAGTAAATTTTTTTTTTTGTTCAAACTAGCTAAGACTTTAAAAAATTCTTTAAGTTAAGATCGTCTTCAGTTAAGGAAATACTACATGTTTGAATCTTCTTTTGTCAATAAATTAACTTTATGTTATGTAAGAAGCTTCTACATCTAAGGATTATTTACTATTCAGCAATTCGTGTACCTGAGAAACTTGTCTTATGATTTCAGTTTAATGTTGAACAGGTATCTTCTGTTTGTACAAAACTTCTTTTATACCGACAAAGTGTTTTATAAAAAGCAAAATATACAATTTTTCAAACTCCTTCAAGTACTGAACTTGTAGAATGATTAAGTCTGAGTCACACACCCTTAATATCATTCGTTTTGCATGATAAAATAGTTTAATTTGATGTCAATGATGTTGGTATGAATTTGAAAAAAAATATTAAAATGATACTAAGTAGATAAATAAAAAATATCTAATTAAAATCGATGAACCCAATAGATTTTAAGCATCAGAAGAGCGTCAAGCGATATAAGCTTTTATTTTACTTTAATTTCTTTTTAAAACTTTCTTTAAAATAATAAACATCTGTTGGTATGCGACTTCTTTGAGTATGCAACTTGTAGTAGGATTAAGTCTGGTTCAGCCACCCTTAATTTAAGCTACGCATTTTAAATGATTTGAATTTAACCTCAATAAATTTTGTATGAATTAAAAATTATAAATGCTTTTAAATTTGATGAACCCAATAGATTTTAAGTATCAGAAGAGCTGTAAGCGATATAAGCTTTTATTTTACTTTAATTTCTTTTTAAAACTTTCTTTAAAATAATAAACATCTGTTGGTATGCGACTTCTTTGAGTATGCAACTTGTAGTAGGATTAAGTCTGGTTCAGCCACCCTTAATTTAAGCTACGCATTTTAAATGATTTGAATTTAACCTCAATAAATTTTGTATGATCAACCTAAAAAATTATAAATGCTTTTAAATTTGATGAACCCAATAGATTTTAAGTATCAGAAGAGCTGTAAGCGATATAAGCTTTTATTTTACTTTAATTTCTTTTTAAAACTTTCTTTAAAATAATAAACATCTGTTGGTATGCGACTTCTTTGAGTATGCAACTTGTAGTAGGATTAAGTCTGGTTCAGCCACCCTTAATTTAAGCTACGCATTTTAAATGATTTGAATTTAACCTCAATAAATTTTGTATGAATTAAAAATTATAAATGCTTTTAAATTTGATGAACCCAATAGATTTTAAGTATCAGAAGAGCTGTAAGCGATATAAGCTTTTATTTTACTTTAATTTCTTTTTAAAACTTTCTTTAAAATAATAAACATCTGTTGGTATGCGACTTCTTTGAGTATGCAACTTGTAGTAGGATTAAGTCTGGTTCAGCCACCCTTAATTTAAGCTACGCATTTTAAATGATTTGAATTTAACCTCAATAAATTTTGTATGAATTAAAAATTATAAATGCTTTTAAATTTGATGAACCCAATAGATTTTAAGTATCAGAAGAGCTGTAAGCGATATAAGCTTTTATTTTACTTTAATTTCTTTTTAAAACTTTCTTTAAAATAATAAACATCTGTTGGTATGCGACTTCTTTGAGTATGCAACTTGTAGTAGGATTAAGTCTGGTTCAGCCACCCTTAATTTAAGCTACGCATTTTAAATGATTTGAATTTAACCTCAATAAATTTTGTATGAATTAAAAATTATAAATGCTTTTAAATTTGATGAACCCAATAGATTTTAAGTATCAGAAGAGCTGTAAGCGATATAAGCTTTTATTTTACTTTAATTTCTTTTTAAAACTTTCTTTAAAATAATAAACATCTGTTGGTATGCGACTTCTTTGAGTATGCAACTTGTAGTAGGATTAAGTCTGGTTCAGCCACCCTTAATTTAAGATACGCATTTTAAATGATTTGAATTTAACCTCAATAAATTTTGTATGAATTAAAAATTATAAATGCTTTTAAATTTGATGAACCCAATAGATTTTAAGTATCAGAAGAGCTGTAAGCGATATAAGCTTTTATTTTACTTTAATTTCTTTTTAAAACTTTCTTTAAAATAATAAACATCTATTGGTATGCGACTTCTTTGAGTATGCAACTTGTAGTAGGATTAAGTCTGGTTCAGCCACCCTTAATTTAAGCTACGCATTTTAAATGATTTGAATTTAACCTCAATAAATTTTGTATGATCAACCTAAAAAATTATAAATGCTTTTAAATTTGATGAACCCAATAGATTTTAAGTATCAGAAGAGCTGTAAGCGATATAAGCTTTTATTTTACTTTAATTTCTTTTTAAAACTTTCTTTAAAATAATAAACATCTGTTGGTATGCGACTTCTTTGAGTATGCAACTTGTAGTAGGATTAAGTCTGGTTCAGCCACCCTTAATTTAAGCTACGCATTTTAAATGATTTGAATTTAACCTCAATAAATTTTGTATGAATTAAAAATTATAAATGCTTTTAAATTTGATGAACCCAATAGATTTTAAGTATCAGAAGAGCTGTAAGCGATATAAGCTTTTATTTTACTTTAATTTCTTTTTAAAACTTTCTTTAAAATAATAAACATCTGTTGGTATGCGACTTCTTTGAGTATGCAACTTGTAGTAGGATTAAGTCTGGTTCAGCCACCCTTAATTTAAGCTACGCATTTTAAATGATTTGAATTTAACCTCAATAAATTTTGTATGATCAACCTAAAAAATTATAAATGCTTTTAAATTTGATGAACCCAATAGATTTTAAGTATCAGAAGAGCTGTAAGCGATATAAGCTTTTATTTTACTTTAATTTCTTTTTAAAACTTTCTTTAAAATAATAAACATCTGTTGGTATGCGACTTCTTTGAGTATGCAACTTGTAGTAGGATTAAGTCTGGTTCAGCCACCCTTAATTTAAGCTACGCATTTTAAATGATTTGAATTTAACCTCAATAAATTTTGTATGAATTAAAAATTATAAATGCTTTTAAATTTGATGAACCCAATAGATTTTAAGTATCAGAAGAGCTGTAAGCGATATAAGCTTTTATTTTACTTTAATTTCTTTTTAAAACTTTCTTTAAAATAATAAACATCTGTTGGTATGCGACTTCTTTGAGTATGCAACTTGTAGTAGGATTAAGTCTGGTTCAGCCACCCTTAATTTAAGCTACGCATTTTAAATGATTTGAATTTAACCTCAATAAATTTTGTATGATCAACCTAAAAAATTATAAATGCTTTTAAATTTGATGAACCCAATAGATTTTAAGTATCAGAAGAGCTGTAAGCGATATAAGCTTTTATTTTACTTTAATTTCTTTTTAAAACTTTCTTTAAAATAATAAACATCTGTTGGTATGCGACTTCTTTGAGTATGCAACTTGTAGTAGGATTAAGTCTGGTTCAGCCACCCTTAATTTAAGCTACGCATTTTAAATGATTTGAATTTAACCTCAATAAATTTTGTATGAATTAAAAATTATAAATGCTTTTAAATTTGATGAACCCAATAGATTTTAAGTATCAGAAGAGCTGTAAGCGATATAAGCTTTTATTTTACTTTAATTTCTTTTTAAAACTTTCTTTAAAATAATAAACATCTGTTGGTATGCGACTTCTTTGAGTATGCAACTTGTAGTAGGATTAAGTCTGGTTCAGCCACCCTTAATTTAAGCTACGCATTTTAAATGATTTGAATTTAACCTCAATAAATTTTGTATGATCAACCTAAAAAATTATAAATGCTTTTAAATTTGATGAACCCAATAGATTTTAAGTATCAGAAGAGCTGTAAGCGATATAAGCTTTTATTTTACTTTAATTTCTTTTTAAAACTTTCTTTAAAATAATAAACATCTGTTGGTATGCGACTTCTTTGAGTATGCAACTTGTAGTAGGATTAAGTCTGGTTCAGCCACCCTTAATTTAAGCTACGCATTTTAAATGATTTGAATTTAACCTCAATAAATTTTGTATGATCAACCTAAAAAATTATAAATGCTTTTAAATTTGATGAACCCAATAGATTTTAAGTATCAGAAGAGCTGTAAGCGATATAAGCTTTTATTTTACTTTAATTTCTTTTTAAAACTTTCTTTAAAATAATAAACATCTGTTGGTATGCGACTTCTTTGAGTATGCAACTTGTAGTAGGATTAAGTCTGGTTCAGCCACCCTTAATTTAAGCTACGCATTTTAAATGATTTGAATTTAACCTCAATAAATTTTGTATGAATTAAAAATTATAAATGCTTTTAAATTTGATGAACCCAATAGATTTTAAGTATCAGAAGAGCTGTAAGCGATATAAGCTTTTATTTTACTTTAATTTCTTTTTAAAACTTTCTTTAAAATAATAAACATCTGTTGGTATGCGACTTCTTTGAGTATGCAACTTGTAGTAGGATTAAGTCTGGTTCAGCCACCCTTAATTTAAGCTACGCATTTTAAATGATTTGAATTTAACCTCAATAAATTTTGTATGATCAACCTAAAAAATTATAAATGCTTTTAAATTTGATGAACCCAATAGATTTTAAGTATCAGAAGAGCTGTAAGCGATATAAGCTTTTATTTTACTTTAATTTCTTTTTAAAACTTTCTTTAAAATAATAAACATCTGTTGGTATGCGACTTCTTTGAGTATGCAACTTGTAGTAGGATTAAGTCTGGTTCAGCCACCCTTAATTTAAGCTACGCATTTTAAATGATTTGAATTTAACCTCAATAAATTTTGTATGAATTAAAAATTATAAATGCTTTTAAATTTGATGAACCCAATAGATTTTAAGTATCAGAAGAGCTGTAAGCGATATAAGCTTTTATTTTACTTTAATTTCTTTTTAAAACTTTCTTTAAAATAATAAACATCTGTTGGTATGCGACTTCTTTGAGTATGCAACTTGTAGTAGGATTAAGTCTGGTTCAGCCACCCTTAATTTAAGCTACGCATTTTAAATGATTTGAATTTAACCTCAATAAATTTTGTATGATCAACCTAAAAAATTATAAATGCTTTTAAATTTGATGAACCCAATAGATTTTAAGTATCAGAAGAGCTGTAAGCGATATAAGCTTTTATTTTACTTTAATTTCTTTTTAAAACTTTCTTTAAAATAATAAACATCTGTTGGTATGCGACTTCTTTGAGTATGCAACTTGTAGTAGGATTAAGTCTGGTTCAGCCACCCTTAATTTAAGCTACCCATTTTAAATGATTTGAATTTAACCTCAATAAATTTTGTATGATCAACCTAAAAAATTATAAATGCTTTTAAATTTGATGAACCCAATAGATTTTAAGTATCAGAAGAGCTGTAAGCGATATAAGCTTTTATTTTACTTTAATTTCTTTTTAAAACTTTCTTTAAAATAATAAACATCTGTTGGTATGCGACTTCTTTGAGTATGCAACTTGTAGTAGGATTAAGTCTGGTTCAGCCACCCTTAATTTAAGCTACCCATTTTAAATGATTTGAATTTAACCTCAATAAATTTTGTATGATCAACCTAAAAAATTATAAATGCTTTTAAATTTGATGAACCCAATAGATTTTAAGTATCAGAAGAGCTGTAAGCGATATAAGCTTTTATTTTACTTTAATTTCTTTTTAAAACTTTCTTTAAAATAATAAACATCTGTTGGTATGCGACTTCTTTGAGTATGCAACTTGTAGTAGGATTAAGTCTGGTTCAGCCACCCTTAATTTAAGCTACCCATTTTAAATGATTTGAATTTAACCTCAATAAATTTTGTATGATCAACCTAAAAAATTATAAATGCTTTTAAATTTGATGAACCCAATAGATTTTAAGTATCAGAAGAGCTGTAAGCGATATAAGCTTTTATTTTACTTTAATTTCTTTTTAAAACTTTCTTTAAAATAATAAACATCTGTTGGTATGCGACTTCTTTGAGTATGCAACTTGTAGTAGGATTAAGTCTGGTTCAGCCACCCTTAATTTAAGCTACGCATTTTAAATGATTTGAATTTAACCTCAATAAATTTTGTATGATCAACCTAAAAAATTATAAATGCTTTTAAATTTGATGAACCCAATAGATTTTAAGTATCAGAAGAGCTGTAAGCGATATAAGCTTTTATTTTACTTTAATTTCTTTTTAAAACTTTCTTTAAAATAATAAACATCTGTTGGTATGCGACTTCTTTGAGTATGCAACTTGTAGTAGGATTAAGTCTGGTTCAGCCACCCTTAATTTAAGCTACGCATTTTAAATGATTTGAATTTAACCTCAATAAATTTTGTATGAATTAAAAATTATAAATGCTTTTAAATTTGATGAACCCAATAGATTTTAAGTATCAGAAGAGCTGTAAGCGATATAAGCTTTTATTTTACTTTAATTTCTTTTTAAAACTTTCTTTAAAATAATAAACATCTGTTGGTATGCGACTTCTTTGAGTATGCAACTTGTAGTAGGATTAAGTCTGGTTCAGCCACCCTTAATTTAAGCTACGCATTTTAAATGATTTGAATTTAACCTCAATAAATTTTGTATGAATTAAAAATTATAAATGCTTTTAAATTTGATGAACCCAATAGATTTTAAGTATCAGAAGAGCTGTAAGCGATATAAGCTTTTATTTTACTTTAATTTCTTTTTAAAACTTTCTTTAAAATAATAAACATCTGTTGGTATGCGACTTCTTTGAGTATGCAACTTGTAGTAGGATTAAGTCTGGTTCAGCCACCCTTAATTTAAGCTACGCATTTTAAATGATTTGAATTTAACCTCAATAAATTTTGTATGAATTAAAAATTATAAATGCTTTTAAATTTGATGAACCCAATAGATTTTAAGTATCAGAAGAGCTGTAAGCGATATAAGCTTTTATTTTACTTTAATTTCTTTTTAAAACTTTCTTTAAAATAATAAACATCTGTTGGTATGCGACTTCTTTGAGTATGCAACTTGTAGTAGGATTAAGTCTGGTTCAGCCACCCTTAATTTAAGCTACGCATTTTAAATGATTTGAATTTAACCTCAATAAATTTTGTATGATCAACCTAAAAAATTATAAATGCTTTTAAATTTGATGAACCCAATAGATTTTAAGTATCAGAAGAGCTGTAAGCGATATAAGCTTTTATTTTACTTTAATTTCTTTTTAAAACTTTCTTTAAAATAATAAACATCTGTTGGTATGCGACTTCTTTGAGTATGCAACTTGTAGTAGGATTAAGTCTGGTTCAGCCACCCTTAATTTAAGCTACGCATTTTAAATGATTTGAATTTAACCTCAATAAATTTTGTATGAATTAAAAATTATAAATGCTTTTAAATTTGATGAACCCAATAGATTTTAAGTATCAGAAGAGCTGTAAGCGATATAAGCTTTTATTTTACTTTAATTTCTTTTTAAAACTTTCTTTAAAATAATAAACATCTGTTGGTATGCGACTTCTTTGAGTATGCAACTTGTAGTAGGATTAAGTCTGGTTCAGCCACCCTTAATTTAAGCTACGCATTTTAAATGATTTGAATTTAACCTCAATAAATTTTGTATGATCAACCTAAAAAATTATAAATGCTTTTAAATTTGATGAACCCAATAGATTTTAAGTATCAGAAGAGCTGTAAGCGATATAAGCTTTTATTTTACTTTAATTTCTTTTTAAAACTTTCTTTAAAATAATAAACATCTGTTGGTATGCGACTTCTTTGAGTTTGCAACTTGTAGTAGGATTAAGTCTGGTTCAGCCACCCTTAATTTAAGCTACGCATTTTAAATGATTTGAATTTAACCTCAATAAATTTTGTATGATCAACCTAAAAAATTATAAATGCTTTTAAATTTGATGAACCCAATAGATTTTAAGTATCAGAAGAGCTGTAAGCGATATAAGCTTTTATTTTACTTTAATTTCTTTTTAAAACTTTCTTTAAAATAATAAACATCTGTTGGTATGCGACTTCTTTGAGTATGCAACTTGTAGTAGGATTAAGTCTGGTTCAGCCACCCTTAATTTAAGCTACGCATTTTAAATGATTTGAATTTAACCTCAATAAATTTTGTATGAATTAAAAATTATAAATGCTTTTAAATTTGATGAACCCAATAGATTTTAAGTATCAGAAGAGCTGTAAGCGATATAAGCTTTTATTTTACTTTAATTTCTTTTTAAAACTTTCTTTAAAATAATAAACATCTGTTGGTATGCGACTTCTTTGAGTATGCAACTTGTAGTAGGATTAAGTCTGGTTCAGCCACCCTTAATTTAAGCTACGCATTTTAAATGATTTGAATTTAACCTCAATAAATTTTGTATGAATTAAAAATTATAAATGCTTTTAAATTTGATGAACCCAATAGATTTTAAGTATCAGAAGAGCTGTAAGCGATATAAGCTTTTATTTTACTTTAATTTCTTTTTAAAACTTTCTTTAAAATAATAAACATCTGTTGGTATGCGACTTCTTTGAGTATGCAACTTGTAGTAGGATTAAGTCTGGTTCAGCCACCCTTAATTTAAGCTACGCATTTTAAATGATTTGAATTTAACCTCAATAAATTTTGTATGATCAACCTAAAAAATTATAAATGCTTTTAAATTTGATGAACCCAATAGATTTTAAGTATCAGAAGAGCTGTAAGCGATATAAGCTTTTATTTTACTTTAATTTCTTTTTAAAACTTTCTTTAAAATAATAAACATCTGTTGGTATGCGACTTCTTTGAGTATGCAACTTGTAGTAGGATTAAGTCTGGTTCAGCCACCCTTAATTTAAGCTACGCATTTTAAATGATTTGAATTTAACCTCAATAAATTTTGTATGAATTAAAAATTATAAATGCTTTTAAATTTGATGAACCCAATAGATTTTAAGTATCAGAAGAGCTGTAAGCGATATAAGCTTTTATTTTACTTTAATTTCTTTTTAAAACTTTCTTTAAAATAATAAACATCTGTTGGTATGCGACTTCTTTGAGTATGCAACTTGTAGTAGGATTAAGTCTGGTTCAGCCACCCTTAATTTAAGCTACGCATTTTAAATGATTTGAATTTAACCTCAATAAATTTTGTATGAATTAAAAATTATAAATGCTTTTAAATTTGATGAACCCAATAGATTTTAAGTATCAGAAGAGCTGTAAGCGATATAAGCTTTTATTTTACTTTAATTTCTTTTTAAAACTTTCTTTAAAATAATAAACATCTGTTGGTATGCGACTTCTTTGAGTATGCAACTTGTAGTAGGATTAAGTCTGGTTCAGCCACCCTTAATTTAAGCTACGCATTTTAAATGATTTGAATTTAACCTCAATAAATTTTGTATGATCAACCTAAAAAATTATAAATGCTTTTAAATTTGATGAACCCAATAGATTTTAAGTATCAGAAGAGCTGTAAGCGATATAAGCTTTTATTTTACTTTAATTTCTTTTTAAAACTTTCTTTAAAATAATAAACATCTGTTGGTATGCGACTTCTTTGAGTATGCAACTTGTAGTAGGATTAAGTCTGGTTCAGCCACCCTTAATTTAAGCTACGCATTTTAAATGATTTGAATTTAACCTCAATAAATTTTGTATGAATTAAAAATTATAAATGCTTTTAAATTTGATGAACCCAATAGATTTTAAGTATCAGAAGAGCTGTAAGCGATATAAGCTTTTATTTTACTTTAATTTCTTTTTAAAACTTTCTTTAAAATAATAAACATCTGTTGGTATGCGACTTCTTTGAGTATGCAACTTGTAGTAGGATTAAGTCTGGTTCAGCCACCCTTAATTTAAGCTACGCATTTTAAATGATTTGAATTTAACCTCAATAAATTTTGTATGAATTAAAAATTATAAATGCTTTTAAATTTGATGAACCCAATAGATTTTAAGTATCAGAAGAGCTGTAAGCGATATAAGCTTTTATTTTACTTTAATTTCTTTTTAAAACTTTCTTTAAAATAATAAACATCTGTTGGTATGCGACTTCTTTGAGTATGCAACTTGTAGTAGGATTAAGTCTGGTTCAGCCACCCTTAATTTAAGCTACGCATTTTAAATGATTTGAATTTAACCTCAATAAATTTTGTATGATCAACCTAAAAAATTATAAATGCTTTTAAATTTGATGAACCCAATAGATTTTAAGTATCAGAAGAGCTGTAAGCGATATAAGCTTTTATTTTACTTTAATTTCTTTTTAAAACTTTCTTTAAAATAATAAACATCTGTTGGTATGCGACTTCTTTGAGTATGCAACTTGTAGTAGGATTAAGTCTGGTTCAGCCACCCTTAATTTAAGCTACGCATTTTAAATGATTTGAATTTAACCTCAATAAATTTTGTATGAATTAAAAATTATAAATGCTTTTAAATTTGATGAACCCAATAGATTTTAAGTATCAGAAGAGCTGTAAGCGATATAAGCTTTTATTTTACTTTAATTTCTTTTTAAAACTTTCTTTAAAATAATAAACATCTGTTGGTATGCGACTTCTTTGAGTATGCAACTTGTAGTAGGATTAAGTCTGGTTCAGCCACCCTTAATTTAAGCTACGCATTTTAAATGATTTGAATTTAACCTCAATAAATTTTGTATGAATTAAAAATTATAAATGCTTTTAAATTTGATGAACCCAATAGATTTTAAGTATCAGAAGAGCTGTAAGCGATATAAGCTTTTATTTTACTTTAATTTCTTTTTAAAACTTTCTTTAAAATAATAAACATCTGTTGGTATGCGACTTCTTTGAGTATGCAACTTGTAGTAGGATTAAGTCTGGTTCAGCCACCCTTAATTTAAGCTACGCATTTTAAATGATTTGAATTTAACCTCAATAAATTTTGTATGATCAACCTAAAAAATTATAAATGCTTTTAAATTTGATGAACCCAATAGATTTTAAGTATCAGAAGAGCTGTAAGCGATATAAGCTTTTATTTTACTTTAATTTCTTTTTAAAACTTTCTTTAAAATAATAAACATCTGTTGGTATGCGACTTCTTTGAGTATGCAACTTGTAGTAGGATTAAGTCTGGTTCAGCCACCCTTAATTTAAGCTACGCATTTTAAATGATTTGAATTTAACCTCAATAAATTTTGTATGAATTAAAAATTATAAATGCTTTTAAATTTGATGAACCCAATAGATTTTAAGTATCAGAAGAGCTGTAAGCGATATAAGCTTTTATTTTACTTTAATTTCTTTTTAAAACTTTCTTTAAAATAATAAACATCTGTTGGTATGCGACTTCTTTGAGTATGCAACTTGTAGTAGGATTAAGTCTGGTTCAGCCACCCTTAATTTAAGCTACGCATTTTAAATGATTTGAATTTAACCTCAATAAATTTTGTATGATCAACCTAAAAAATTATAAATGCTTTTAAATTTGATGAACCCAATAGATTTTAAGTATCAGAAGAGCTGTAAGCGATATAAGCTTTTATTTTACTTTAATTTCTTTTTAAAACTTTCTTTAAAATAATAAACATCTGTTGGTATGCGACTTCTTTGAGTATGCAACTTGTAGTAGGATTAAGTCTGGTTCAGCCACCCTTAATTTAAGCTACGCATTTTAAATGATTTGAATTTAACCTCAATAAATTTTGTATGAATTAAAAATTATAAATGCTTTTAAATTTGATGAACCCAATAGATTTTAAGTATCAGAAGAGCTGTAAGCGATATAAGCTTTTATTTTACTTTAATTTCTTTTTAAAACTTTCTTTAAAATAATAAACATCTGTTGGTATGCGACTTCTTTGAGTATGCAACTTGTAGTAGGATTAAGTCTGGTTCAGCCACCCTTAATTTAAGCTACGCATTTTAAATGATTTGAATTTAACCTCAATAAATTTTGTATGATCAACCTAAAAAATTATAAATGCTTTTAAATTTGATGAACCCAATAGATTTTAAGTATCAGAAGAGCTGTAAGCGATATAAGCTTTTATTTTACTTTAATTTCTTTTTAAAACTTTCTTTAAAATAATAAACATCTGTTGGTATGCGACTTCTTTGAGTATGCAACTTGTAGTAGGATTAAGTCTGGTTCAGCCACCCTTAATTTAAGCTACGCATTTTAAATGATTTGAATTTAACCTCAATAAATTTTGTATGATCAACCTAAAAAATTATAAATGCTTTTAAATTTGATGAACCCAATAGATTTTAAGTATCAGAAGAGCTGTAAGCGATATAAGCTTTTATTTTACTTTAATTTCTTTTTAAAACTTTCTTTAAAATAATAAACATCTGTTGGTATGCGACTTCTTTGAGTATGCAACTTGTAGTAGGATTAAGTCTGGTTCAGCCACCCTTAATTTAAGCTACGCATTTTAAATGATTTGAATTTAACCTCAATAAATTTTGTATGATCAACCTAAAAAATTATAAATGCTTTTAAATTTGATGAACCCAATAGATTTTAAGTATCAGAAGAGCTGTAAGCGATATAAGCTTTTATTTTACTTTAATTTCTTTTTAAAACTTTCTTTAAAATAATAAACATCTGTTGGTATGCGACTTCTTTGAGTATGCAACTTGTAGTAGGATTAAGTCTGGTTCAGCCACCCTTAATTTAAGCTACGCATTTTAAATGATTTGAATTTAACCTCAATAAATTTTGTATGATCAACCTAAAAAATTATAAATGCTTTTAAATTTGATGAACCCAATAGATTTTAAGTATCAGAAGAGCTGTAAGCGATATAAGCTTTTATTTTACTTTAATTTCTTTTTAAAACTTTCTTTAAAATAATAAACATCTGTTGGTATGCGACTTCTTTGAGTATGCAACTTGTAGTAGGATTAAGTCTGGTTCAGCCACCCTTAATTTAAGCTACGCATTTTAAATGATTTGAATTTAACCTCAATAAATTTTGTATGAATTAAAAATTATAAATGCTTTTAAATTTGATGAACCCAATAGATTTTAAGTATCAGAAGAGCTGTAAGCGATATAAGCTTTTATTTTACTTTAATTTCTTTTTAAAACTTTCTTTAAAATAATAAACATCTGTTGGTATGCGACTTCTTTGAGTATGCAACTTGTAGTAGGATTAAGTCTGGTTCAGCCACCCTTAATTTAAGCTACGCATTTTAAATGATTTGAATTTAACCTCAATAAATTTTGTATGATCAACCTAAAAATTATAAATGCTTTTAAATTTGATGAACCCAATAGATTTTAAGTATCAGAAGAGCTGTAAGCGATATAAGCTTTTATTTTACTTTAATTTCTTTTTAAAACTTTCTTTAAAATAATAAACATCTGTTGGTATGCGACTTCTTTGAGTATGCAACTTGTAGTAGGATTAAGTCTGGTTCAGCCACCCTTAATTTAAGCTACGCATTTTAAATGATTTGAATTTAACCTCAATAAATTTTGTATGATCAACCTAAAAAATTATAAATGCTTTTAAATTTGATGAACCCAATAGATTTTAAGTATCAGAAGAGCTGTAAGCGATATAAGCTTTTATTTTACTTTAATTTCTTTTTAAAACTTTCTTTAAAATAATAAACATCTGTTGGTATGCGACTTCTTTGAGTATGCAACTTGTAGTAGGATTAAGTCTGGTTCAGCCACCCTTAATTTAAGCTACGCATTTTAAATGATTTGAATTTAACCTCAATAAATTTTGTATGAATTAAAAATTATAAATGCTTTTAAATTTGATGAACCCAATAGATTTTAAGTATCAGAAGAGCTGTAAGCGATATAAGCTTTTATTTTACTTTAATTTCTTTTTAAAACTTTCTTTAAAATAATAAACATCTGTTGGTATGCGACTTCTTTGAGTATGCAACTTGTAGTAGGATTAAGTCTGGTTCAGCCACCCTTAATTTAAGCTACGCATTTTAAATGATTTGAATTTAACCTCAATAAATTTTGTATGATCAACCTAAAAAATTATAAATGCTTTTAAATTTGATGAACCCAATAGATTTTAAGTATCAGAAGAGCTGTAAGCGATATAAGCTTTTATTTTACTTTAATTTCTTTTTAAAACTTTCTTTAAAATAATAAACATCTGTTGGTATGCGACTTCTTTGAGTATGCAACTTGTAGTAGGATTAAGTCTGGTTCAGCCACCCTTAATTTAAGCTACGCATTTTAAATGATTTGAATTTAACCTCAATAAATTTTGTATGAATCTAAAAATTATAAATGCTTTTAAATTTGATGAACCCAATAGATTTTAAGTATCAGAAGAGCTGTAAGCGATATAAGCTTTTATTTTACTTTAATTTCTTTTTAAAACTTTCTTTAAAATAATAAACATCTGTTGGTATGCGACTTCTTTGAGTATGCAACTTGTAGTAGGATTAAGTCTGGTTCAGCCACCCTTAATTTAAGCTACGCATTTTAAATGATTTGAATTTAACCTCAATAAATTTTGTATGATCAACCTAAAAAATTATAAATGCTTTTAAATTTGATGAACCCAATAGATTTTAAGTATCAGAAGAGCTGTAAGCGATATAAGCTTTTATTTTACTTTAATTTCTTTTTAAAACTTTCTTTAAAATAATAAACATCTGTTGGTATGCGACTTCTTTGAGTATGCAACTTGTAGTAGGATTAAGTCTGGTTCAGCCACCCTTAATTTAAGCTACCCATTTTAAATGATTTGAATTTAACCTCAATAAATTTTGTATGATCAACCTAAAAAATTATAAATGCTTTTAAATTTGATGAACCCAATAGATTTTAAGTATCAGAAGAGCTGTAAGCGATATAAGCTTTTATTTTACTTTAATTTCTTTTTAAAACTTTCTTTAAAATAATAAACATCTGTTGGTATGCGACTTCTTTGAGTATGCAACTTGTAGTAA
>JBBNEX010000340.1:0-33816 GCA_038021265.1 Cyprinella venusta
TA
Source organism: Cyprinella venusta (assembly GCA_038021265.1). NCBI lineage: Eukaryota > Metazoa > Chordata > Actinopteri > Cypriniformes > Leuciscidae > Cyprinella > Cyprinella venusta. The sequence goes on from JBBNEX010000340.1 coordinate 3, forward strand.
TTTTGTTTCAAATCGTAATCGTTTAAGTATTATTTCATTTATCTATCTAAAAACTTAATGTATCGAAATTCCTAATTTGAAAAATTGCGTCTTCACAAAAAAATTCTTTCTCTAAATTAAATTTTAGCTAGGTTAGGTATTTTCATAAGATTTTTTTACCCGCCTGGGGTAATCTTTCACTGCACTTTAGCTTCCATAGTTCAAGACAAGCAGTTTTAATACATAGCAAGTTTACCGGTAGGACTCATTTTCATGTCGTGTTTTAATTAAGATCTTTTATTCACTTTCTGAAATATTTCACTCGATTTAGCATTTTTTTTGTTTTAATTTGTCTTTTTGTCTCAAATATATCTGAATTTACTTTAATGTGATTTTTATATGATGTATGTTAAAATATAATTGATAAGAATATTTTTATCGAAAAAGGCACTGCTTGATACGTCCCTGAAGCGTGATAAAGTATTGATATTAAATACTAATTTTAGCGTGTATTTATGATATCAGAAATCTCTTTAAGCACTAATTTGGTGACTTAAACATTTCTTATAAATCTAAAATGACTTATGAAAGAAGTCTTAGCAAAGTATAACATAGTTTTTACATGAGTTTCGCCATTTTTTCGTACAACATTACCGGTTTTTCGCTTTTTTATCAGTCCCATAATATACTTTTTAATTGTTCCATCAATTTAATCTAAATTATTCTAGATTTTTAGTTGAATTTACTTTCATGTAAATGAATAATGCTTTTAAAAATAAAAATATGTTTTTCTTAGTTAATTATCAATGTTTTTATCTAAAATAAATATATCATGTTATTACAATTCTCCGAATAAAAATGTAGAAGTTTTATGACGAAGATTTTTCAATTTTTGGCAAAAATTTTCATCATTTCTAGAAAAATTCCTTTTCACATATTTTATCCGATTCGATTACATATTTTCTATTGGATTCAATTGTTTAAATGAGAAAGGCCGGAGAGCAGAAACCGCTTGCGGAATAGTAGACCTAGTAGTCGCACTTAACTCAAGGGTTTATTGGGTGATGCGAAATCTAAGTTCCACACTGCCACTACAGACCGTCTCTGGCGTCAAAAAAGGGTCGTAAGAATGTGCTAGGACCATGATATAGACACGAAATCCCACCGGTAAATATGCCATCATAAATGCTTGTCTTGAGAAATGAAAGCTGAGGTGCCACGAAAGATCCTCTAAGGCGAATGGAAAAAAATGTTGAGATGAGAAAGGCAAATATTGAGAGTCAATACAAGTTGACTCGATTTAGATTTTGATTCTAAAATTTCTTAAAAGATACGCTATAAATGATTGCAAAGCGTTTTTTGATTAAGAATCTATCTAAAAATCAGTTCTATATCCTAAAAAGAATTCTTTATTTTATAGTGTGATATGTGAGTATTCAAAAACTAGCTGCATTTAATCCTTCCCGCAACAAACTTCGATATTTTCAAGGGAAATAAAAGATTTTGAATATGTTAGGAATACCTATGGACGATCTGCCTCTTCTTACTCAATAAGAAAAATTATTATCAATCAGTTCAAGAGAAATTAATTTCTACCCTTCGTAGCTTTTTTCGAATTATTCAATAAATACTCATATTCGAAGCCCATTAACACGGTATTCTCGCTATATTATGATATCATTTTTTAAATTCTCAAGACTTTATTTTTAGTCCTTAGTTGCGTTATTTATCGATGGTATATTTGCAGTAATAAAATAAAACCATGAAAATTATATTTTTTGGTTTTTTTCATTTTTTCCAACGCCTAAGGAAATCTTCCCCGACACCTTAGCTAACTTTGCTAAAGTTAAGCTCTTAAAATCGTATTAGAAATTTTACCGGTGGAATTTGGTGTCTGGGTCGTAGTTACAGCACCTTATAATAGCTCCACTTGGGCACTTGAGACTGCCGGCTCTAATAGTTTGCGACTTAGTTTATGCCTCACTCACTAAATATTGGATTTGTGTGTAACTACATGATCCGAAAAGCTGCAAACAGCTTCCACTCTCTGGATCTATTTTTGCATCAAAATTGATCATGTGGGGAATTTTTGATTGATTTTAAAGTTTTTTTAATTATTTGCTCCACCTTTATAACTTGGCTGATTAAAACCACTATAATTCAATTTTTTTTGCTTCTGATGGTAATCAGCAGAATGATTTCGTATTCTGCAACCTCTGGTACTGACATTCCTGACTGATTATCTTTTATTATTTTTATTTCATTTAAGGTGTTCATTTTGATGATCTTTTCTTGATTTTTATTTCTTATCTATTTTTAAGATCTTTTTTAAAGAGACTAACCATTTTATTCCCGAAAGAATAACTATTTAATACAATTGAAAGTGCTGAGGTCAAATTGAAATTATATTAAAGGAGAAAACAAAAAAAAGGTATAAAGGACCTTAAACCTATTTATATTTCAAAATTAATGTTTTAAAAAATAATTTGTAATAATACGATTGACAAAAATGATACTTGTGCGCAAAAAAATTAAAATAAATTTGATAGAAACCATAATTTTACTGAATATCAAATTTTAATTAATGAGTCGATTGATTAAAATAACTAAAGTCTGAAATTCCATAAATCTATTCTGGTTATAAAAATACAGTGTGAGCTATTGTCCAACGATAAGATGGCGCGATGCAATATCATATGATAACAGAGTTTTTTTTATTTATCTATTTTTGCCATAAGTTAGGCCCAAATTTAATTTAATTAGGCACATCAAACACTTTAATTCCGGAACCTGCGAATTGTGGTGTTTTTTCGAATCGATTCGACTGCACGAACGCTTTTACTTTTTCCTTCGATCTTTATGGCAAACTTTATACTGTAATCAAACTTTATTTGAATATTTTTAGTTTAGAATAACCTAAATCAGATTAATCTACTGATTATGCAAAATTTATCACATTAAAGATGTTATTAATGCTTCTGAATGTATAAACTAATAATTTTAACCAGCAATTTATCTATTAAAGACCCAGATAAATTTGGCGTAGATACTTAAGAAATTTATTCGTTTACGTTGTGATATTGAATTACTAAAATAATTTATATCCAGCCAATTTTCTTCATTTCTGTTAATTCTCTTCTTTTTAAAAGAATACCTGTTGACTTCTTAAAGCTAGCAGACATTAAAATTTAGTTAATAAAATTTCTTCAACTACATAAAGATTTGATTTCGAATTGAATATTCGCCCGATCTTACTTTAAATATTTATACGCCTTTGCGAAGCCGTTTATTGAAATTATATCGATGAATAATTGCTGGACATAAGATAAAAAGAGTCTTGTTAGCGTTTAATATTTTTTAACCAAATCTGATAGATTAAAACATAATAATAGATTCTTATAATAATTTTTAAGCATGCGCTATTTATAAAATCGGATTTTAAATTTTATTGGAACGGGTTATTTGCGCTCGGTTCATTTACGCTTTTGCAAATCCGCGTGCGTTTAAAGAGTAGGTTCATTTGCGCTATTAAACCTAATCAAGAAATTTTATAGAATATGACACTAAAATATGCTTGTTGGTATTTTTCGTTATATTTTTCAAGTTGTAACAGTGCTAAAAATGTGAAGAAAATAAATTCAAAATATTTTAGTGTTTTTCGATAGCAAGAAATACTGTTTGCTGTTTATCAATTATGTTAACTCATATAAAAATTTATTCTTTCGCAAAAAAAGAGATGCTTCTGTCGTGTTTTGTGTGGCAGATTTTTACCGACATAAATAAATTTTATCGGATTTTCTGAACTTTTTTGCTCCAATTTAAACTTTTTCAAAAAGATCTGATGTTGACGTGATCACTATGAGCCACTCTACTAAATTTTTGGTGTCAATCTTCAACGTTATTGTTGTTTTTGTTTAGTTCGTTTAAAATTCTATCGTTTAAATTCCATATTTCAATGGAGAATAGGAGTACGACTCTCATTCTCTTTGAAAAATTACCAAACACGTTTATTTTAAGTAATTTACATTTTATATTAATACGATTTCGTCAAAAACATAAATTTCATTGCTGTTTGGGATATTTAGAAGCTCAAGCTTCATTTTTGCCTATGATCGAAGTATTAACTTGCTAGAGTAGGTCTTTTGATAACCGAATTTTTCAATTTTCTGCCAAATATACTGCCAAAAATGGAATCGACACCTTTTAATATTTTTCTTTGTAAAAACAAGCCGTACAGAATTGATAGCAGCTTTCTCAAACTCAACAAAAAAATGATTTTGGCGAGTGAAAATATTTTAAGGTATATATTAAATTTTCGCTGGTAGGAAGACAATAAACCAGAGGAACACCTTGTACTTTTACAATTCCGTGAATTAAATAGAGCTAAAAATACATATTTGGCTCAACTGTAAATGTGCTTTCAGCAAATAAAGTATGTAAAGATTTTAGATGTATCATTATATATTGAGTGGAAAAAAAATAAAATTCTGTCAGTTTTGCCAGCTGTTGAATCATAAAGTAAAAAATTATCATTTTTTTATGTCACTTGCAATTCTTCTGGCAATAAATTAGTGTGATCCAACGAAAAGTTGCCGTATTGTACATATTACGCGTGAGACTTTTTATTTAGTGTCTTATACAGTGATATTTTGGAATATAAGCCGTTTCTTAAAGTCAATTTACCGGTTGCGAGCACAAGATAAGTTGTGGCAGGGGTAGTAAAAGATGTCCCAGATGTCTGTTTAACTTTATTACATTGAATTCTTATTTATCGTTTGACTGGATATGCAAAACAAAAATATTGCTAAATAACTATTATAAAAATACCATTAACTTTCTTCAAACGACCATTGCAATCTTTTTTCATACAGCGAAACACATAATTTAAACTATCTTTAAGAATTTTACAAAAATGATAAAAATTTCCGTCATTTAAAAAATCTTTTAACTAGACTCAATTATTTGTGATCAAGACATCAAATTTTATCTATTCTTCAATCCTTTACACAAATTTTACATTGTATTCTGTAATAAAGTACTCGGCAGCATTTTTTCGCAAACAGCACACTAAAACCAAAATGTATTGTAATTGAATAAATTCAAAATTTACAAATACGTTTTTTTATTTTATTCTGTTCTAAGCACCTTTAAAAAATTTAAAATGTTTTCATTGATTTGATTATGATAGTTTGAATCAACAATGCGATCTTATTTACTCGGCACCATTCCCTTGTATGATAGCTGTGGCAAATATAGTCTTTGTTTTACCATGTTTTCCCGATCATCCTAGATTTTTCTCTAAGATCTGTCCTAAATTTTTTATTATCTATTTCAAATGAGTTTAATCTGAAGACTGCACACTAACTGGTATCACTGCTGTAATGCACGCTCAGCTCTCAACATAGGTAGCATTCAGATTAACCAATCATAAATTAAAATTTCGTTTATTAATTTTTACGGAAGATTATCAACGAACTATATTTTTATGTTGTGAAGTATAGACTTTGCACAAGGTCTCATAAAATAAGGTAGATTAGTAATCAAATTGATAAAATAAACGTTATTTGCTTAAAATCATAATATTTGTCGTGATTTAAACACTGTTTAGATTCTTTGTATCTAATAATGACCAAAAAATGTTTGAAATATTTTAATATATATTAACATATTATCATTTCATTGGATTATTGTGATCGTTTTAAAATCTAAATAAGGAAAAGAATTTAACACTTACTTACCCAAAATACAAGCATATAGTTTTCAATTGTTAGATGGTCAAAAAAATTTATACTTCTGATGAAAAAAAATATAGGAAGTCAAATGAATATTGATCGAACGAGTCGAGTTTTTTCAAATAAAATAAATATCTTCTATATATGCGCATTAAGCCTATTTTGTGGATATTTTATGAAAAATTGACATTTGAAAATGATAAATCGATCAAATTGTATGTGAGATTTAACATGGTTGACTTCGGAAGATTTTTTATAAGAAAAACATGCGCAAAATCGAGATAAATCAAGGGTTTACATCTTTTGTACTTTTTTAGTAATGATAATTAAAGTAAAGTTGATCAGCTTACAAAGACATTTTTTAGGAAAAAAATTAATTGATCAAAAAATTAGTGACTCAGATTTTTATTATTAAATTTATTTTTCTCAAACGGCATTTAATAAATCTAATGCAAAATATAAATCTATAAGAGGTTTAGAATTAAAGATCGAGCAGCAATATCAGTGATATATTTTTGTTTATTCAATGTAAAAAAAAATTATGGAATGTAAAAATATTAAGTTAACCATTGGTGTTGTAGATTTTTTTTTAAAACTATTATGGGATAATCGTTAAATGACATGAAACACTATAATTACGAAAAATACAAATTTTTCAATGAATAAAGGATAATAAAAACACACAATGAACTACTTATAGGTAAAACACATCAAACTAATAAATGATCTCTTAACTAAATTACGTCGCCGCCAATTGTTTTAATTCCATACATAAAGTGAATCTGCTGATGTAATGAACTACTTTACCTCCATCAAATTTATTGTTCATTTGTTATTGCTGGTATTGGAAATTAAAGGACGTAAAAATATGAAGACTGAAAAAACCGGAATTTTCGCACGTTCACGGTCAGGACAAATTGAATTTCAAAAAGCGGACGTAAAACAAAGTCCAAAGATAACGCTTGTATGAGAAACTAATATATATATATAGGAAATACTGCCAAAAAGTCGCGGAAGTGAACTTATGATGTCAGGTGTGGATAAAGAAGCCAAAAAGCTTTATATTATGACTACATTTATGTCCAAAAATAAAACTATTGTCAATCAGTCAATGTACAGGATTTCTCAGGATGCTATGCTAGAACAAATTAAATACTCTAAAGATGAAAATTTTTCACTTAACTACCTTATGTTTTCTAGCAACTCAAGCCTTATTCTTCTAAGCCCTTACAATGGAATTGTTGCATTCAGCAAAGATGGCGGAATTAATTGGAATACTAAAAAAATATTTAACAAATTAATCCGAGTTGATTATAATCCCGTCAATTGTGAACAACTGGTGATGAGTTCATTAAATCGAATGGTTTAAAAAAATTATAAAATAAGCTCTTTTTCGCGAATATATTAAATGATCGGCTAAAAATGGAATTAATAAGTATGCACTTTAAAAGATTCATGTGGTAAAATTAACGGTTAAACTAAGGTCCGAGCAGTCATCTTCTGTTTATTATACAGAGAGTAAGAGATCATTTTAACATTTTAGTTTCATTAAATACTGGGAGGACAAACTTATTAAAATTTAAAAAGGATGAACCTAGAACGATGGTTCTATTAGATATTGAATACTTTAGTCTTCATGGGAATTATATTTTAGCAGTGAAGCAGGTTATTTTAAATTATAAAGCAACAGATAGAAAAAGAAAAAATCTTGTTTATAGGAAAGGAAGGACAAAACCTGGAACGAGCAAAATTTCCTTTTTATTTAAAACCAAAGGTTAGTTCAACATTTTAGATAGAAAATCGTTGTCAATCTTATAACATTGGAAGAAATTTTTGTACTCGTTGTAAATGAAACCAACAAAGTGTTTTTATACTCGGCCTCTCTTGATGACCTCATGTTTTCAAGAATATCAGATGATGCAGGACAATATAATGAGTAATTTTTATATTATAATAGTGAATTCGAAATTGTGTGTGGTCGCATAAATGTATTTCCGTCTCTTCCGGGTTTAATTATTACTAATAGAAAAATAAATGAAAATCAAGAATCGACATTTATTTCATTTAATCATGGAACGAAATATCAAAATGTTCTTTTCCGTGGAAATAATGTCGAAAAGAATTGCGAGAAAGTAAAAAATAAAAATCTTAATAAGAATTCATGCCATTTAAAACTTTATTTGGAATGTTCGGAGGCAGGATCTATGAGATCAATCACGTATGATAAAGAATATCCGTTACTTATGGTGGCATTTGGTTTTAGTTAAAGTGATTTTTAGGAGAATATCATATTGGGTCGATCAGAACCTTTAAATCATTATTTATTTCAGATGATGCTGGTCTACATTGGAAACCAGTATAACAAATGATTTTTGTTAGGTTCCACAATACATCAGAAAAATTCATATTTTGGATCATGGCTCTGTTTTGATTGGATTGCCAAATAAAATTAAGTCGATATAGTAATTTTTCAAATTAATTTTAAGTTACAGCTATGATATGGGGCACAGCTGGGCTTCTAAAACTATAACTGAAAAACCTATGGATGGTTTAAAATTTTTTCAGATTCAACCACTCATTGGAATCCTTATTTCCTATGATAATGAATCTGAAGACTGGTACACCGTTAAATTAGATTTCAACGACGTTCTAAGTAGATTATGATACAAAAAGTTAGCAACCAAATGTCAGGAATCGGATTACGAGCTTTTTACGCCGGGATCATTAAGTGATTCTCAGTGTTTTCAAGGAATAAAAGGTTATACTTATAGAAGAAAACACAACGTTCAATGTCGAAGCATTTTAAATGAACTGCCAAAAATTCAACAAACTACCTGCCCATGCACTGAAGATGACTTTACATGGTGAATAAATATAATCTTTATTTTTAGTGCATTTGGCTATTATTTGTTAAAAAATAAATGCCGAAAAGACCCAGACGAATTTACTAAAACAACAGTAGGTGTTTGCCAACCAGGAGATATAATTTTATTGCCTTCAATGTCATCCTTAGAGTTTAAATTAAGATTGAAGAAAACTACCGGAGATGTTTGTCAATCAACAGACATCTGGAAGGATCAAGAAACTGACATATGTGGATTTACGCGTATTTATAATAATTGCTATAAAATAAGATAATGATAATTTTATTTCTATATTAATTGGTTTCTACGCTTAAATATTGTTCGTTAGATACGTTTGAAGATTTAAAATTTGTGATCGCACCAATACCGCTTTTTCATCATACAGGGTGTCCCAAAATGAACCTACCAAAAGTTTTGTCTTATATTTCCCGCAATTTTCAATATTTTGGCTAAAAATATATGAAACATTTTATTACACATGTCCATTTTTAATTTCACAATAATCGGATCTGTTCGTAAATATCACGAATGTTTTAATTATAACTTTATAAACGCATTTCCCTTCTTTAGGAATTTATAAAAAGTGGTGAGAGTGCAAAAAAAGTTACAATAGCTTAACATTTACTGTTTGGGAAAAAATTCGATTCAAAGTGTCTTCGTCTACAGAAATTGACAGTTTAATGTGCATTATCTGGTCAAGGAATAGCTGAACCTTTCTTCTTTTAAGTCAAGGTCGATATAAATAATTTTTTTTGATGTTGAGAGAAAATTTATGCACATTTCTTTTTAAAAACCATACAACGAATCAAGAAAAGTAATATTTTAGACAAGATGGTGCCCGACGAAACCGAACTGATCAGCTTTTTGACTGTGTTAATGAACTTTCCAAAATAAATTTGATTGCTCTCGATTACTGGAAGATGCATGGAGATAGTATTGACTGGACACCTTTATCTACTAATTTAAACTCCTTGAATTATCATCTTTGAGGATATTTTAAGAAAAAAATATACCCTTAAAATATTAAAGAATTGAAACAGTACATTGATTATGATGTTTTGAATATGAAGACGGATATTTTGAACAAAGTTACAACCAATTTTTGCAGTACCTTTAAGAAAATAATACGAGGTAAACGGCTATCATATGGAAATTATTTTAGCATGACATAAATTTTTTTCAATTTCATTCATCATTCGTTTTTTATATCGTAAATTTATGATATTTTTATAAAAAATATTGTATTAAACGAATATATCCGAAATATCGATTGCAAAAATAAAAATGGACATGCGTTTTACACATCTTCCTTAATTTTCAGTGCAAAATATTAAAAATTGCGTGAGACATAAGACAAAACTTTTGGTAGGTTCATTTTGGGACACCCTGTACACATATTAATTCATATGGAATCGATTACACACTTCGCTGTCTTTATATTTTAAATTTCTCAGGAATATTTCAAATCTGTTACGGCGATTATGGTAAAGCGTATCATCCGGTAGAAAAATTATTTTTGGCCGATAGAACGATTATTGGCTTCAAGGTTGACGAGTCTGCTCATTTGATATATTATTACAACAAGTCAGAAATCGGCGTAATTAGTCAAAAGTCAAGAAGAGTAAAAACATTATTATATTCCAACAATGATATCACGTATTTAAATGTTTTCCCTCATATTGGGTGAGATAATTTAAAACAATATTTAGAATATTAGTTTATGGAGTCACTGCAATTCAGCAAGGATCAACAAAATATTTGCTAAACGTCGAAAAAATATCTCTCGGAGACAAACATAAGTTAACATACAATGAAGCTATTGAATCCGTTTCTTACGACGGCATTCGAAATCATTATTACGTTTACACCTCCTCGTCAATTCACATATTAAATTCTAAATTTGATTCGATTTCTACTGTAAATGACAATTTTTATAAAAGAAACAAAATCTTCACAATAAAATATTGGATTCCTATGTTCGAGACGGAGAAGAACAGATTGTAACTGAATCTGGAATTTTAATTAATTCTGCATTTATTTTTGCAAATCATATTGATAATGGGTTGATTCATTTTAAACCCGAAGATGGTAAAATTTTAACGAATAAATACAGATACTCCAGATGCTTGCTTATTAGCCACTTGCGATATATTTTGTTTTCCCAGTTCGACGATAACCTACGAATGTGGATGTCCAAATGACATGATTTATGACAAAAATATGAGCAAGTGTGTATGTGATTCTTCAAAACCAGACTGTTCATGTAATTAAAATATAAAATTTATCACAGATTGCAATAAACAGAATTCACTTGTTTTAATGGTCGATGTGTCGATGAAAAGGTGAAGTGCAATGGGGTAAATGACTGTGGAGACAATTCGGATGAGGATAAATGTATGAAGAGTTAGAGTTTAACTTAATAATAGAATGTCGAATCGATGAAATTTTATGTGACAATGACAGTATTTGTGTTAACTACGAACGAATATGCGACGGTATCAAAGATTGTCAAGATTCAAAAGATGAATTGAACTGCCACAAAAGTTACAATATTTTCTTATAATAGTTATTAAATGCAAGGATAACGAATATCAATGCTTTGATGGGCAATGTATACCAAATAATAAATTCTGCGACAAAAACCTTGACTGTTCGGATAATTCAGATGAAAATTCTTGTGACTGTGATACTTAATATAATAAAAGACAATCAATGCAATTATTTTCAGAAAAAATGTGACAATGGACATTGCGTGATGTCAAGCCAAATATGTGATGATGTCTTTGATTGTTCTGATCTAAGCGATGAACGGGGATGTAATTAAGCCTTAATTAATAGGCAAAACTTTTAAAGATGATAAAGTGAACATTTCGTGTCATACTACGTGTGACGGACACTGTGTACCTTTGGATAAACACTGCGATCATATAACTGATTGTGCGGACGGTTCTGATGAGATAAAATGCAGTCAGGCATTTAAATTATATAAGATCATTCATTAAGCTGTTCTGGGCAATATACACATAAGTGCGTCAGTGATAGTCTATGCTTGAAACTGGAGGATGTTTGCGATGGATTCTACGATTGCCTTGATCGAAGTGATGAAATTGACTGTCCTAGTTCAAATTGATACTAACTTAAGAATCTAATTTTTGCTTAGAGCCCTACGCATATAAATGTAAATCAACAGGACGATGTGTAAGTATAAATCAATTATGTGATGGAATCATCGATTGTGAGGTCAAATCAGATGAAGGAAAAGATTGCTGTAAAATTTTTTTTTATATTAGATAATAAGCCTAGGATTAAATTTATCAAAATATTAAAAAGAGGAAAAATTTATGTCGAAATTATGTTTGAATTTTTTTCTCTACATAATTTCCAACAATTTAACGTTTCGGTCGTCAAAAAGTATTTTCGACGCTAAATTTTAGCTCTAACAAAAAAATTGTTACTGAAATTTTGACAACAAAGACAGTCTTAAGGATTAATGATCTGTCTCCATGTGAGAAATACACCATAAGTGTATATTCTATCGGATCAGAATTTGGGCGATATATTCAGTTGAAATTTACCCAAGATGATATCGTATTCCCAACGGATTTGTCCTACGATTTTAGCCGAAGTTTATTAACGTGGAAGCATAACTCTTTTTCTTGTGTACCTACTACATTTTATGTATACTTTATTCGACCGTATAGATTGAATGCATTAAAGATGGTATTATATCCTTCAGAAACTTTTCAAAGCATCAATACATGTTTGTTTCTTATCATACAAGATTTTCCTGCAGAGTTCTGTTAATTTAAGTATATTAAGATTGCCACATGTCCATTTGACGTTTTTAATATTTCATGCAGCCATTTTTCGCCACCAATATATCTATATTACTCATCAGGTAACAAGATCTTTTTAATACCAGCTTATTTTATAATAGATGTCTTTGTCGGAATATTTTTCACCATAACAATTTCTCTTGTATTTTTAAAAATACTGTCAAAATTTTATAAATTCAAATTTTGCGAAAAAAAATTATCGAATGTAATCAAAAAAAGACGAAATAAATTTTTCAATGAACAATTCGCTGAAGCACAGTTTAATTTGTCTTCCGAACTATAGCATCGATCAAAATTTCTAATCTGACTCTTTACTATTAATAAGAAACAAATTTTTAAATGCTAAATCTTTTTCTATATTTCTTGTCATATTTTTACATATTTAAATAAACCAAGTAGAGATCACAACGCAGAGGCTATTAAACAATATTACTTGATCAAATACAGCATCATATACATTTTTGAATTCGTGCTCTCTTGACTGGGATTCAGATTTTCTCATGCATTTAACATTTAATCTTAGAATTAAATGAAATACCCGACTGTCGACGATAATTTTGATAAGATAAAAGTTGTTATGGCACTATATTAGGCAATTATTTCTATTTATATCCCTTGAATAAATCTTTTTTTATGCATAAAAATTAAACTCTCACTATATTATCTCATACAGTGCTTCCCAAAGTGAAGCATTTACAAAAAGGTAGCAATTTTAAAAAATAGTGTGATTAGTAAGTATGTTAAGTTTATCTGGATTGGAGGCATATGAATTTTTTATTAATTTTATGTTGAGCCTTGCACAATCCATGTTGGGAGACAATGACGTTGTGTCTCTTCTCACAATTTTTTAAATTCACTTAAATGTTATTCCTGAATAAGTTGCAATTTACTATTCAATCATAATTATCACTACGACACGACATTTTTGACACGAATGAAGGAAAATGTAGTAGAGAATAGTAAACTGGACATTAAAATTTTAGTCCTGTTGCTCTAAACATGTTTTTACATTAAATTTGCACCGACCTTATTGGATGTTTAATACAATATTGATTCCTTGAAGCAATTAGAAATTTTATAATTCTTCAAATTCGAGCAAAGATTTCTTTAGTTTTAATTCCAAAAATATTTTGTGCGATCTTTTTGAAGATTAAAATTGACATAAATGAGCTTTATTTTATTTCTAATCGTAATCGTTCGATTATCATTTCACTGTCAATCAAAAAACTTAATTTATCTAAATTCCTAAACTGAAAGATTGCGTTTTCTCAAAAAAAATTCTTTTTTCTAAGTAAAATTCAATTTTAGCTGTTTTAGGGATTTTTATGAAGATTTTTTTGACCGCCTGAGGTAATATTTAACTGCACTTTAGCTTACTCTGCTCAATACAAGTACAGTGATACCTCGCATAACGTACTTAATTCGTTCTAGGAGTAAGTACTTTATGCGAAACGAACGTTATGCGAAGCATGCTTTGTAATTAAATACAATAGCAACAAAATTAATTTGTTTGTCGACAAAAAAAATAAAACCTCGGATTTGAGCAATTTTGCATGTTGATATCGTTCGATCTCAAAAATAAATCGTTTTTCATAACAAATACGCGCGCTTAAGCGTAATAGTTTAATCTGATTTAATTCGTTGTGCGAAGCAAGGTTTGTTATGCGAGCTATCAATAAGCACACAAAAAAAGTACGTTATGCGCAGCGAATGTTATCCGAGGAGTACGTTATGCGAGGTATCACTGTAGTTGTAATACTTAGTAACCTTACCGATAGTATTCATGTCCATGTCATATTTTAATTAAAATTTTTTATTTCTTTTGTAAAATATTTGGCTCGATTTAGCATATTTTTAGTTTTAATTTGTCTTTTTGACTTAAATATATATGAATTGACTTTAATGTGATTTTTATATAGTCTATGTTAAAATATAATTTATGAGAATATTTTAATGGAAAAAGGCACCACTTGATGCTTCCCTGAAGCGTGATAAAGTATTGATATTAAAAACTAATTTAAGCGTGTATTAATGATATTAGAGATCTGTTTAAGCACTATTCTGGTCAATTAAATATTTCTTATACATCTAAAATGACAGATGAAAGAAGTCTCGGTAGAGCATAACAGAGTTTTTACATAAGTTTCGCCATTTTTAAGTACAACATTACCGGTTTTAGCTTTTTTGTCGGTCCCAAAATATAATTTTTACTTTTTCCATCAATTTAATTTAAATTATTCTGGATTTTTTTGTTGAATTTGCTTTCATGTAAATCAACAATGCTTTTAAAAAATTTTTTCTTCGTTTATAATCAAAATTTTTATCTAAAATAAATATATCGTGTTATTACAATTCTCCGAATAATAATGTAGAAGTTTTATGACGATGATACTTCAATTTATGCAAAAATTTACTTTATTGCTAGAACTATTGCTGTTCGCATATTTTTTCCGTTTCCATTACATATTTTCTATTGGATTCAAATGTTGAGATGATAAAGGCCAGAGAGCGGACATCGCTTGCGGAATCGTAGACCTATTGGTTGCACTAAACGCTAGGGTTTAGTGGGTAAGGTGAAATCCAAGTCCCATACTGCCAAGGCTGACCGTTTCAGGCGTCAAAGCAGAGTCGTAATAATGATCGAGGACCATAACCTGGACTCCAAATTCCACCGGTAAACACGCCATCATAAATGCTGGTCTTGAGATATTTAAACTGAGAGCCGCGAAAAATTCCCTCAGGTTTTTTTTTTTAAATTCTGAGATGAAAAAGGCAAATATTAAGAGTCAATACAAGTTGACTCGACTCAGTTTTTCATTCTAAACTTTCTTAAAAGATACGCTATGAATGATTGCAAAACCTTTCTTGATTTAAGAATCTATCTAAAAATCAGTTCCATATTCTTTAGAGAATGCTATATTCAATTATGTGATAGGCGAGTATTCAAAAACTAGCCACATTCTATCCGTCACGCAGCAAACTTAGATATTTTTGAGTGAACTAATAGTTTTTATTATATTATGAATACCTATGGAAAATCTGCCTCTTCCTACTGTATAAGAAAGATTAAAATCAACGATTTCAGGAACAATATATTCTACTCTACGTAGCTTTCATCCAATTATTGAATAAGCACTCATAATCGATACCTATTAACATCGTCTTCTCTCTTTATTATATCATCAAATTTTCTTTTAAATTCTCAAAACTTTATTTTTAGTCCTTAGTCGCATTATTTATCTATGGTATATTGGCAGTAATAAAATACAACCATTAAAATTTATTTTTAAGGTTTTTTAGCATTTTTTTCCAACTACCCAAGGTAATCTTTCCCGACATCTAAGCTTACTCTGCTATATTTCAACTCTCATAATCGTAATAGCAATTTTACAGGTTGAATTTTGTTTCCGGATTAAGGCTATCGCACCTTATTATAACTCCACTTAGGCACTTGTGACCGCCAGCTCTTATTGTACGAGACTTGGTTGATTCATCACTCGCTAAAACTTCGCCCTGTGTGTAACCTATCGATGCGAAAAAGCACAAACAGCTTCCACTCTATTGATTTGTTTTTTGCATCAAAAAATTGATCGTGCGTGGAATATTTGATTGATTTTGATCAAAGTTTTGAATTCTTTGATCCTCCTTTATTAATTGGCTGATTAAAACAACTATAATTCAATTTTTTACGCTTAAGCGGGTTATCAGCAGGATTATTTCGTATTCTGCAGCCTCTGGTGCTGACTTTCCTGGCTGATGATCTTTTCTTGATTTGTATTTCTTATCTATTTTAAGGATACTTTTAAAGAGACTAGCCATTTTATTCCCGAAAGAAAAACTATTTAAATTCAATTAAAGGTGTTGAGGTCAATTTGGATCTATAGTATAGGTAAAAACAAAAAAAAGGTAGAATGGACCCTTAACCTATCTAAATTTCAAAACTAATGTTTTAAAAATGATTTTTAAATGTTACGAATGACGACAATTCTATTTTTACACAAAAAAAAGTTAAAAATAAAATTGATAAAACCCACAGTTTTACTAAATATTACATTTTAATAATAATTCTATTGATTAACATCATTAAAGTTTAAACTTTCGTACATCTATTTTCGTTGATATGATGAGTTGTGAGCTATTGTCCAACGGTAGGATGGCGCGATGCAATATCTTAGGATAACAGATCTTTTTTTTTATTTATCTATTTTTGCTATAAATTATATTTACATTGAATTTTATTATGCCCATCAAAAGCTCTAATTCAGGAACCTGCGAATCGTGATGTTTTTTTGAATCGATTTGACCACACGCATGCTTTTAATTTTTCTTTGAAAGTAATGGCAAACTTTATACTGTAGTCAAATTCTATTTAAATATTTTAAGGTAAGAATAACTTTAATCAGATTAATCTACTCATTGTTGAAAAATAATTTTATCGAAAATGATAATTATGGTTCTGAATGCGTATAATTATTAGTTAACCACTTATGTTAAAATAAAAGATCCATATAAATTTGGCTTAGATAATTAGGAGATTAATTAGTTTTACGTTGTGATATTTATTTAAGAAAATTACACTTATTGAGCCGCTTCTCTTCATTTTAAAAGAATGCTTTTTGATTCATTTGAGCCCCCAGACATTTAACTTTAGTTAATGAAATTCCGTCAACGACATTAAGATTTGATTTTGAATTGAATATTCGCACGACCTTTAAATATTTATACACCTTTATGGAGCTGTTTATTATAATTTGTATCGATCAATAATTGCCGCACATAAAATAAAAAGAGTCACGTTAGCTTTTAAATTTTTGTGGCTAAATCTGATAGATTAAAGCACGATAATAGATTCCCATGGAAATTATTAAGCATGCGCCATTTATAAAATCGAATTTTAAATTTTTTTACGTCAAAAGACATAAGATAGGGATTAAATAACAGTAAATCAGTAATGCAAAGATAAAAAATATTTTTTGACTATAAACTAAATTTTTTAGTTTTTTCTTAAGATATTATGGCTTTTGTTTAGATTATGAACATTTTTAGTGTTCGTTTCCTCAGTATGCAAAAAACTTAAAAAAAAACTATCATTTGTTAAAGATTGGCCATAAAAACAAATGAAAATAACTTTTAATTAAATACTACTTAGCATTTTTGATGTAAGATGAATAAATGAATTCAAAAAAATAAAAAATTTCGATATAATTTTTGACAAATCTATTATGGGGAGGGTCTTGGGCTTAAAACAGTTAAACTAGAATAAAATAAATTATATGAGACAATTAAAAATTAATTAGGAAAATTACATAAATAGACTCGAAAAATTATGTTAATTTGCTGAATACACTAAGATGCTGCCAACTAGACACTTAATATAGTTTTAACGTTGCAATTTTTTTTCGCAGATACATTCTGATAAAAATATATAAGGTTAAAAATTTTAAAAAATTGAGCTTTTTTACCCTCAATATTGTGTTTAAGGGGAATTTTTATGGAATTAGTTAAGTTGAGCCTATATTATTCATTATCGAAATAAAAGTGATTTGTTTGTATGTTAGGGATAAATTTCAAACTAAATAATCTTTTATCCTATATATCTGTGAGAACATTCAACTAAAATATATTCATGCTGCCTAGAAAAATACTTAACAATTCTATCAGCAGAACACTCATGAGGTACTGTTGTCTATTTTTTTCATTCGCGATCATTCTTACTTTATAACTGCAAAAATCGTGCTTCTTACACCTTTAATAATTTGATCTCAGCTTTTTATAGTTGTCTATCATAATCGTTACAAAGTAATATTAATTTTGTTTTGATATAATTCCAGATACAAAACCTGCCAACCTTTTTGGCTAAAATTAATACTAGAAAATATTTTCATTTCTCCATACATTTTGACCTAATAAGACAGCTCTAAAAAACAACAACGAAAAAACATAAATGAATCATATTTAAGATTATGACGCATTTAATATAAGAAAAAATAAATTTTTTGTATAAAAGTAGCAATATATCTAAAATAGTATTAATTGTCGAAATCAAACTCGTGTATTAATAATTAATTCCAAAAATATAGCTCATGCAATACATGTTCAAAAACGGCAGTGATTACCTTTCTGTTATTTCTGCTCGTTGCGGCTTTCTTTTACTAATTGTTATGACTAATCGTATTTTAACGTAATATATCGTATATTTTGTCTCGTTGTAACAATGGCGACAAGAGTGAAGAACGTGAACCTGGAAGAATTTGATCATCAGAAAATGACATGGAGCGTATATTTTAAAAGGTTTAAAATGTACTCAAAAATTAATCAATTATCGATGTAAGATGAAATCACCCATTTGTTATATGCTATGGGAACTGGACCATTAGAGATATTAACAGCCATATCATCCCCAACACCACCCGAAAAACAACCTATCGACGAGATAAACACCCTAATGGAGAAACACTACGGAGATTACGCAAACATAATATCAGAGCGTCACAAATTCTGGAATCTGCGACAGCAACCCGAGGAGAAAATATCGGATTTCCTCGTAAGAATAAAAAAAACAGCTAGCAGGTGCGAATTTGGGGCCTTCCAGTGCGAAGCATGGCGAGACTGCTTGGTAATTGGTCTCCAAGAAAAATTAATACTCGACAACATCTTGAACATGTCAGGAGATTTCAGTTATGAAAATGTCAGCAAGCGAGCGATTACCTTGGAATCAAACCTGGCAAGTAGTAAAATCATTCAAGATAACAATCAACCAATACTCAAAGTTGGATTTAAATCAGACCTGAAAATAGTAAAGAGAAATAAAACAAGTCGCGGCCCAGGAAGCAGATGCTTTAGATGTGGGGAGGACCACTGGGGTAAACAATGTAAATTTTCCGATGTTAATTGTTTCAACTGCGGAAAAAAAGGGCACATTTCAAAGATGTGTCATCAAAACAAACAAACTCGACACGCAAATCAGATCGAAAAAGGTGAAGAAAATGATGAAATTATTATGCAAAACACCATAAGCAACTCTTCAGGTGTATCAAATACCAACAAAGCCCACATGACAACAGTCATAATATCGGGAAAATCTGTTAAATTGCTAGTAGACAGCGGGTCACCAGTGACATTTATTTCATCACGCACCCTGGAAGGACTTAATCTGAGAAGATATCAAACCTCTGAAAAGTTCGTGAGCAACACAAAGGAAACTGTGCCAACATTAGGAGAAGTTTTAGTGGATATCAAGCATGAATCAATTCTATATAAAGATATGAGAGCTGTGATAGTTCCAAATAACCAAATTCCGATCCTTGGCCGAGAATGGCTAGACACCATTCGTCCGGGATGGCGAAGAAATATGTGCTCAATCGAAAGGAGTATATCTCCGAATATTTCAGGAGGGTGCATGAAACAATATGAAGCCGAAATTATGTTAAACCCAGGATACACTCCAATCTACCTTAAACCACGACCGTTGTCAATTTTCAGAAAAGAATTGGTCAAGAAAGCCCTCGACGAGCGTGCTGCGAGCTTTGCGCAAAATACAGTTCCGCAACACCGTTGCGCAAGTTACTGTTGCGCAAGTTACCGTTGAGCAAGTTACCGTTGAGCAAAACACTGTTGCGCAAAATTATGAATTTAATGGAAGTATTAATGTTTTTATTTTTTTAAATATTTCGAATCATTCTATAAAGGATTCTGCTGATGAGCCAGTATTTTTTACCCAATTTGTTCCATCATATTATCACGAATTTCAATAATTTTTACGTTAAATGAGATGTTAAAAAAAAGACATATGACAATAATTTTTAGGCTAATTTTTGTAATAATTCGATATAAATCAGCAAATATAATAGATAAAAATATTTGTTTCGAACATAAAATTAAAATTTGCGTAAGCGCGTAACGCAAACATTGTTCTATCGTGCCCTTTTAAATAACCGAGATACTGGTAAAAATAATTTTTAATATCCTAAATAATTTTTTCGCTTTTAATTTTAAAGTTTGATATCAAGATATCAATCTTAGAATTCAACAGAAGCCAGATATATAATTTATGTAGCGTCAGTTGTGTTCATATTTAATAAAAAAATATAAATAGTCAGTCAATTATCCTCATAATGATTTAAAATTAAAATTCGGGTGAATTTGGCATAATTATCAAGGGGTACATCACATTTTAATCGAAGCTTAATTATCACTGTAAAATTTTGTGGGGATTGCAATTTTTAAAGAGGTGAAAAATATTTAATGACAGCGTTTTGCTTTAACTACGACGTTTAATATATGGTGTCACCTAAAAATAAAAAATACAAATTAAAATTTTATTATCGCCATTATTTTAAGTAAATAAACACTAAATTTCAAATAAACTGAATAAAAAACCATTATTTAATGGTAAATCAATATTTTTGCGCAACAGTGTTTTGCGCATCGGTAACTTGCTCAACAGTAACTTGCGCAACGGTGTTGCGGAACTGTATTTTGCGCAACTGTAACTTGCGCAAAGGTGGGTGAATCCTCGACGAGTTATGTATAAATAAGATCATTGAACCAATAGAGTTCAGTGAATGGGCAACTCCAATAGTGCCAGTAGTAAAATCAAACGGAGAAATACGAATATGCGCAGACTATTCCGTCACGATCAATTTACACATAAAAATGCCTCAATACTCGCTACCACTAATCGACGAAATAGTATCTTCACTCAGTGGGTCGGTTATGTTTTCAATAATCGATCTTAAAACAGCTTACCACCAAATGCCGCTAAAAAAAAGTTGCAGGCATCTCACAACGATTACGACACCTTTTGGGTTATACCAATACAATCGGTTGCCGTTCGGTCTAGCATCGGCACCCATCCTATGGCAGAAAGCGATGGATCAAATATTATCACACCTACCTGGAACTCGTTGTTTTCTGGATGATATTGTTGTGTTTGGAAAATCGGTGGAAGAGCATGATCAAAATTTAAAAAAATGTTTTGAAAAGCTGGATAGCATTGGTTTAAAAATTAATACAGCTAAGTCTAAGTTTAAGCAAGAGAGCATACAATATTGTGGTCTAACAATCAATAAACAGGGAATCCAAAAGAACAGATTAAAAATTGAAGCAGTGTTAAAAATGGCAACACCGAAGAACGTTGGAGAAATTCGAACTTTTCTTGGGATGGCCGGTTATTTCAGAAATTTTATCCAGAATTTGGCCACTATTGCGAAACCTCTAACTGATCTAACAAAACGCAATCACCGATGGAATTGGACAGCAAACGAGCAGAACGCGTTCGATGAGATTAAAAACGAACTGGTCAAAGATGTAATATTAACCTATTTCGATGTGAACAAAAAAATAGTCTTACTAACAGATGCATCTAACGTCGGTGTAGGTGCCGTCTTGGAACATGAGTATAATAATGTTTTTTCTCCGATCGCTTACGCATCAAAAAAACTAAATGAAACGGAAATGAGATACAGCACTATAGAAAAAGAGGCCTTTGCCATTTTCTGGGCTATTAAAAAATTTACCTTATACCTGGAAGGTCGAACATTCAAGATACTAACGGACCATAAACCACTGATTTTTCTGCTAAAACCTGGTAATATATTTAAATTAACATCTTCTCACCGAATACAAAGATGGGCCGCAACACTGATGGGATATCAGTATTCGATTGAAACAATCAAGGGAAAAGAAAATACGGTTGCGGACTGTTTGTCCAGGCTACCTGGGGATACCACCGAGATTACAAAACCCTCAAAATTTATAAATTACATTATGGAGGAAACTCAACAAGAAATCGGAATAACTCACTCGGAGCTACAGGCAGCTACAGAAGAGGATGTCGTGCTAAATCATATCAAAGCATGGATCTTAGGCAAAGAAAGACCACCAAAAAGGACACCCGACACAAGGAAGTATGTTGATTCATTCAACCATCTAACGGTCGTAAATGAGCTGGTTTATCACGGAGAAAGAGTGGTTATGCCCAAAATTCTTACAGCCAGAGCCTTATCCATCTTACACGAAAGCCATCTGGGCGTGGGGAAATCGATACACAAAGCAAAGGAGGTGATGTGGTGGCCAACACTGAGATTGGATATAGAAAATTATATTAAACGGTGCAAATATTGTCAAACAGAGAAGATAAAATCGCCAAACAAGGCACCATGCCATGCCTGGAACGAAGCATCAAAACCGATGGAGAGGATTCATATAGATTTTGCCACCCCCATAATGGATTAAACTATCTTATAGTGATTGACTCGTTCAGCAAGTGGCCGGAAGTTTACCAAATGACTAACATCACGAGTGGCGAAACAAAAAATAAACTAAGGAGTTTTTTTGCCCGTTTTGGTACCCCCGAAATTTTAGTGTCAGACAACGGCCCTCAACTTGTTTCGAAAGAAATGGCCGATTTTTTAAAGATATACAACGTTCGTCACATAACAACCTCACCCTACCACCCAGCAGAAAATGGTCTGGCGGAACGTTTCGTTCAAACTTTCAAAAGAACGGTTACCAAAGTTCCTAAGTTTACGCAAACCCACCTTGACCTATTCCTGATGAACTATCGATCCGCACGTCATTCAACCACAGGTTTAACTCCTTTCGAAAGAATGTTCGGGAGGAAGATGAATACTAAGTTACATAATATGTTAAATCATAAAACGTTAAAGATCGACGAACCAAGACCTGGTACTAGAATATTCGAGAAGTCCCAGCCTGTATATGTGAAATTATTCGAAAATAATAGTTTCAAGTGGATTCCAGGAATCATCATGGAGAGATCCGGTCCAGTATCGTATAAGGTGGATACGAATGGCAAAATATTGAGAAGACACATTGACCAGATCAAATCCAGATACATATTAACGGATGCTCCAAGCGCGAGCCCGAAAGAATATACTGCTCAGGAGCCTTCAATCGGGATTCCGAGACGTTCGGAGAGGCTGAAACTTAAAAGAAAACAAGATACTTGATAGGGAGAGATGTTATGACTAATCGTATTTTAACGTAATATATCGTATATTTTGTCTCGTTGTAACACTAATGGATTCTTACTAATATTAATTAAAATTTTCCAACATATTGTAAACGAAGAGCTTTTTTTACTAAAGCGAATCTCGTGTTATTTTAAGGACAAACACATTTATCGAATTTTCTCTGCAAAGAATGTTGGATTATGTATGTACAAGGCATCATTAAAGAATAAAATTCAGGTCGATTGGTAACATTAGAAGAAGGTAGATATTTTATTGTAGCAATCCAGAATTCTCAAACTCATATATTTGTTACAATTTTAATTGTCATCGGGGATTTTTACAACAAAATCGAATATGTGCATAAAAATAAAAATAACCGAAACAAAAAGGACAATTTTTATAAATTGCGAAATGCATCTGAAAGATTAAATTATCATAATTTCTGCTATTATATCCTTTTAATTTACAATTTATAAATAAATCTTTAAAATTATCTAATAATTTTGTCTCAAATAGCGTATTTTTTCCTTTAAAGTATCTATAAGATTTATCTTCTATTTTTTTGTATTTTTTATACAAAAATCGATGTGAAAATTAATATCTGGCCATTTTTATCTTACACGCGCGTGCGATATTATGTCAATATCATCGACAGAGCCATCTAAATCCTCTAAAATCTCTTTTGATGAATTTCTTTCTGTTGTCACAGTTCTGCCAACTAAGAAGTATTTGTCCTCGTTGTTTTAGTAAGGTATCTATGGTTGGTTACATAAATTCTCAAAGAACTGCTGTTGTTGTTGAAAAAATTAAGGTATTTATATATTAATTAGGCTCAAATACTGTAAAATATCATATATATTAATTAAAGATATTAAAATAATTTTTTTTGTATTTAAAATCAAAAATTATTTTAAAAATTGTTATGATCGATTAAATTTTTTTTATTACGTACAGTTAATTATAAATCTTTAAATATTCAACTTAATGTCCAGATTCTTAATTTTTCCCCATCTATTTGCAATATCTATAATTTAAATTGGTTTAAATTAGGAAAATAAAATTTATTATGTATTCATACTAATAATCAACCTTTTATCTTAAGTTTCCATAAACTTCGACAATATTGAGGATCTTGAAGAATTTGAAAATATCACCTAGTTTGCTGAGCTTGCTAAATTGAATACGCATAGGTACTTAAATGATTTTTTCTTTCTGTCTTCCATAATTATCGCAGGGTCTTAATCAACTATATCATGAAAAAATTTTATTAATTTGGCTTAAGAATAGCCAAATTATAACAAATAGTTTTTCTTTCTACTACTTTCCTGATGATATTACAATAAACATCTTAATAATAATTTTAATGCTGAAATTATTGCTATTTATTTTCAATTAAATAATTTAAACTATAAAATTTGACATTTTTTTCGCTAAATCCATTTTAATCCATACATGCGTACAATTAAATTTAAAATACAGTGATACCTCGCATAACGTACTTAATTCGTTCTAGGAGGAAGCTCTTTATGCGAAACGATCTTTATGCGAATTATGCTTTGTACTAAAATACAATAACAAAAAAAATAATTTTTAAGTCAACAAAAAAAATTAAAACCTCGGTTTGGAGCAATTTTGTGTGTTGATATCCTTTGATCGGAAAAAAAAAGTTTATTCATGACAAAACACACGCTTTAGCGAAATTTTGGAATCTGATTTAGTTCTTTGTGTGAAGCAATGTTCGTTATGGGAGTTATTTATTATAAAAAAAAATTACGTTATTCGCAGCGCACATTATCCGAGGAGTACATTATGCGAGGCATCACTGTATAGATTTTATTATGATTTATTTGTTGTTAATTAAGTTTTCGCTATCATTTTTGGTAAAGATTTAATATTTTATTACTTTCACATTAAAATTAAAATCGGACATGCTATTCGAGAGAAAAATTTCAGAGTTAACATGTAAAATTTTATCACGGTCAAATATTTATATCTAAATTGACGCTCGTTGCATGAAAAAGTCTTAATTTGTTCATCATTTATTTTAAATAAAGCAAACCATATATTTTAAAAAAAATTCTATGATAATTTACATTTATTAAATACTTTTTTGGTACTTATTCGGTAATACCTGGTGGCTTATCCAATTTTTAAACATGGATTGTCCTAGATAGTCTCTTTCGTTTGAAAATGAAGACACTCAACAAAAATATGACATTATAATAACCGTATAAGCGTAATATTATCTATGCGCCGCGGGTGCGGTCGATAGCATGATTATGTCGGGCTGGGCACCACAAATTTATTTTTGTTCTTTTTTAGTCGGTAGATTGTTATAAAAAAAGGCTGGGGACTATTTGTTTATATTCCTATTAACTATAGTGGCCATCAATTGTTCATGAACGCTCAGGACAGCTTAAAAAATTCAGAAAATTTAAAATTTTTTTGATTCAAAATTGCAAAAAAAAATTATATTACAGATATTTTTCGATCGAATAAATTCTATCAAAAAGTCGTAGTATTTACTTTGGTATAATTGTGACGCTTTAATTACTAAAACAGACAAAATTTATAAATTTTGAGCATGGTCAGAGACTTATTATATCTTCTTTTAACTTAACTCAACTTTTAAGTAAAAAGAAGTATGAATTTATTTAAAATTGGAAAAAAAATAAATTTGGGTGACCGGAATTGAAGTTTAAGATAAATATCATCTTTAGAAAATGCAATAAGCACTAAATTTAAAAAATTTGGGTAAATTTATTTTATCATAACTTTATAAGAAAATTTTTCACTCAATCATTTTGCCGAAATTCGGGACTGTCCTTGGAAATTACGCGCACTTGATCATGCTATAATAAACTCATGTCCATTTTTGTCAACACAATGAATTATAGGAAAATAATAAAATCCATAAAATACCCCGATTCTATTATAGATAAAAATTATATTTAATTTTTCGCTTTGCTTGCTGACATCTGTTAAAAGTCGTTCAAGAATTGAGTCTTTTTAGTGATTCAACCTGGTCATTAAAATTTTTAAATAATAATCATGCTCTTTTATTTACCGTTTTCTTTATTTAACCATTTCATCCAAATTTCCAGATATTATTAGAACAATTTTAACATCGATATTTTAAAATCAAGATATGATGCAATCAACATAAAAGGATGTGCACACTGGTTGCCTAAACATCTCTGCAAAGGGACAACAGTCTATGTTGAGTTTTAATATGAAAAATTTTAAGATTATCACTACATAACATAATCATTTATATCTTTCAGATTTTTACGATATCTAAAAAATCTTTCGCGGTATCTTGGCTTTCTCTCTCTCTGTCGAAATAATCCGATAATTCTGGTAGAATTTGGCGTTTGATCGTGATTCTTAAGCCTTTTAGTTAGACTGCAAGAAAATAGGATACTTATTTTTTGTAAAATTTGATTGGTAGGTTCTATATTTTCAAATTGACCTAACATCAATTAACAGGAAAATATTATTCAAGGAATAAAATCAGAATAATTTCATACTAATTGAATTAACAAATATTCAAAGCGGCGTAGCTAATTAATTCAAAGATTTAATGTTTGGATATTTAAAGGCTGATAAAATTTCCTTTAGTTCATAAATTGTTCCCAAAAAAGTCAACAAATATCAGAGGTAGAAAGAACGGATATTATTTCCAGCTTTTTTGAATTATTTCTAAGTTTAAAAATATGAATAAAATCCTTAGAAATTATTTTTTATTTATTTAAGATTTTTATTGAATTTTATTGGCCATTCTTTTACACTGCAGGGAAAGTTAATTTCTCGCTTAGGAGTGTCAATTGATAACCAGCGCGTATTAAGTTTTGAAGATGCTTTAATATTGATAATTAAAGTAATTTTTACCTTAAATTTAGTCTTACTTGAAAATAAAGACTTCTGAGGGTATTCTTGATACAGTTGAAGTATTTTAATTTGATAAATTAGTCCGTAAAGAATATTCTACCATATACGGATATTGACATTTTCAAAGTAAGTCTAGTCTCATTTAACAGATCACCTTATATCTTGTCGAAAAATATGATGTAGTCGTAACCAAAGAAGTTTATGAAGAAAACGGAACAACCCAAACCAGGTTAATCACGTAAAATTCCCATTAGAACCCTTTTTCACCTATACTCTACAAACAAGAAACCCTCAAAGAGTCACCTTGAAGTAAAACCCTTACATCGAATACTATTATGCAGGCAATTATTTTTTCTTTTTAAATAATAATATTAATCACCTTACAACAAATATTTCCATCTTTTTAGCCTCCATCTATTATTTCACAACGTAGGGTACAAACCTTACATAGAGGGGGCAATCTGATTTTAACCGCAGCTAATTAGCAAAAAATATTGATTTATAACTAAATAAGGTTTTGCCTGGATCGAGGGCACATGAATTTAAATAAAATTCTGTATGGCGCCCGACACAAAAAAGGCTTGCAAACATTGTTCTGATCTATGCAAGTTATCATTCCCTGTTTTTAGCCACATAAGTCAATATTTTACTTTTTATTATTGAAATCTTCATAAGACGACTTTTTTTTCTGTTTCCTCATACCCAAAGATCACAAAGCTGACCCATCAGTACCTTAAAAGCGGTGCACTTCTTATAAAAATAGACTTCTGTTTCTGCAACAATGCAGTTTAACAATAAGTAAAATCATAATGGCACTTTAATAAATTTAATCGAAGTTTCACGAGGGATTAAGGCGCAGGATGTGACATCCTGAAGTGCCGGCACAGAAAATATTAATTATTAGCTTGTTGTCGCTTTGAGTTTGAATTTTATTGTAGATAAAATCTCATTCTACTAAGGATATTGATAGCTGATTAAGATAAGCTCAGATATCTTGTTAAGTTAGGATTTAACGGCAAGTCTTAATTTCCAAATGAATATGTAAAAACATATCATGTTAATTATCGGCTTGTTCCAAAAAAGCCATGCCAGTGTATATGTTTTTAAAATTTTCTAACTGCGAGGGCAGGTAATTCATAAATTATAGTTCCTTATCAGCCTCAAATAAGTCACCAAAATGTTCAAGATTAATCAAAAACAAGTTTGAACATAGTTAAACACTAGGAAAATAGCGTAAGAGAGACCTGTGAAGGTTTTCTTAATAAAAATGCATCACGCCAAATTTCGGTCTTCATGTTTCATCGCAAATTTTTAAAGCCACAAAAAATTAAAAAATGAGTGAATCATAAAATTAAAAAATATATTCTCTAGAACAGTGGTCGGCAAACTATGTGCCGCGGCACATAGGTGTGCCGTTTAAACTTTGTAGTATGCCGTAAAAAAATTTAAAGATATCTATGATTCAATTAAACTCTTAATTAGTTTTAATCGTTAATTTTGAGATCCTTTTCGATCAAATTGTAACAGAAGGAAATTAGATCTAATTCCTTAAGTGGATCAATAAAAACAGTAATAAAATATCTTTTTTTTTTTAAAGGATCATCTCTGTCTCTAATTTGCACAAAAGTAATTGATAAATTTGATATTGATAACAAAAATCTACGTATAAGGAATCATAAGAATTAGATTATTGAACATCATGCTATTAAATAATCAAATATTTTAAGCATCCGAAGAATGACTTTCTTGATAAATGATCCACAAAAAGATTTGATTTGTCAGATAAAACAGCTAAATTTATCTCTTAAAATTCGTTTAAATTCAGGTTTTTTATTTCAAAAAAATTTTTTATTTAATTTTTACATCAACTTGACTAAATAAAATGTAAACTTTTTTAAAAATTTTATTCCGAAGCATTGTTTGAAAAAATATTTTGTGCCGCGAGGAAAAAAAGTTTGCCGACTACTGCTCTAGAATAAGCCCAACTAGTTCAAATGGAATAATCACTTTCCATTTCGAAAATGTATAAATGTAATTTTCGATTGAGAAACCGTGTATTAACCCAGAATTAACGATTGCGGTATTTTTGTTGCTCCAAAATTTAATTTCCACCTTCCGGGGAGTAAAGCAGGTAGTTTAGATAAAATCCCACATTTTCAACCATTTTGTGGAAAATTAAGCGTTCTAAGCAACAATATTATATGGAAATAGAAGGGTGAAGTAATTTAAACTTATTGATGATTTTCATTGAGCTTAGATTATGTTTCTTTGCGAATTCATTTTTCAATAATTTTTGAATCTTATGTAATATGGAATATATCATCTGGGATTTAAATGCGAATGCGCGTTTGCTATAAAAATCCAATTTTTTATAAAAAACGATTCACATTTTATTATTATATAATTTTATCGGTAATTTTAGATGTTCAACTGACTTCCCGAATTTTAATGAGTTAAAATTTTGGACGAAAAGATTCAGAACCGATATTATAAAGGTTGGAATGCCCTGTGGAAAGAATACAGCCTTTTATCAAATTCAAATGAATAAAGAACTTCTAATAAATCCGTAAAATATGTTATTTCCAATTTATTTTGTGATATATAATCTTTCGATATCTTATCAAATTGTGGAATAGTCGGTTCCCCAAAAAAAGAAACGGAAAAGTCATGGATGCAAACAAAAGTACTTTTAAACCAACCCTTTTACGTTCTTCGAGTTTTGGATCAGTTTGCCACCTCATAAATGTTGCAACGTCTTTTGCCATTTGGCTTACAGTTGCAGGTGTTCCTAAATCCGACATTTTTTCCTACCATCTTCGTATTCGATCATGCCATTTGATAATGGTGGAGGCATGGATATAAGATTTCCTTGTGCATAAATATTAAAATAAGCTCCATCAGCAACATCAAACCCCTTAGGAGGATCCTGATAACCGGTTATCAGATTGAACACGCCGGACTTAATTTTATCCAAGCTCGTACCTCTAAAGTTTCCCGGGTGTTGACTAGAGCAAGAAAATCTGGAGGAGCAGCACCTTCATAAGGTTAATAGTTTACCATTATTCATGTATGCTGCTTGTTCCTTGTTTGCATACGGATTCGGCCAATAGTCTGCAAGCTGGGAGATTATCACATGTCATACTCTTGCTGGTCTCTTTAAAATCTCACCCTCGTCGTTGGGCTCGTCTAAAACTTTAATCTAGGAAAACGAACATCCCTAACCTCACTGGCGATTTTTTTTGCCTCCTGCTCGCTATGAGTTTTATTAACAAGATGTCGAAACGAAAATGTCCTGCATCCATGACATGCACTGCAGACCTCGCGAAATACTTGAAATCCTCGCCTAACACTGGCGTAATCGTATATGCCCAAAAAATTTTGGTGATCGAAATGAATCAGGGGGTGTTTAATAATTGGTCTTCCATCATCTGTAGAGCAAAATGCTTGCTCAATACATCCGCATGCAATTAACGATGCCGATGTAATCCATTTTATTGTACGTTTTTTATTCTAATCATTAAATATTCAATTAATATTAAGATTTTAGTAAGTATTTTAAAATAATAAATACCTTAAATCGACGCAAAATCATGTTTTACCTGGTACATATATAAAAAAAGCATGCGCAAAAAATTTAAATTTTTAAATCAAATTTTACGGCGATATTACTGGTAAAAATATTCTATTTTGCATGAAAGTTCCTATATGTTTTAAAAATGTGTTGCTTGAGCAGCAATTATGACCTTTAATCTTTTTTGGTCTTTGAAATATTAACGCGGCATATTTTATATTAAATTTTACAATTTTAAAGTTAAATAACTAAAAAATAGATAAATAGAAGTAAATGACGGCCCAGTAAGAAAATGGACAAAGATTCTTCAAAATAACAATGAAAATGCGGTATAATTTATTGGTATGAATCCTATTACCTCCAAAACTTTAAGTGGCCACATAGTTTTGATCAAAAAAATTAAAAATATATTTAAAAAAACATTTCACAGTGGAAACATGTCCCATAGAAGACGTAATGGGACTCTGCGGCTTTTTAGGAATTAAAGCACTTTGAACATGATGATTCAATGATCACATTACCGTAAATTAAGGCAAAAATGCTTGAGAACACAAAGACTGGATGCTCCGATTATTATTGTATCAAGAATCTTGAAAAACCTAAATATTCCCATAAAATAAATCGATTAAATCTGTCTGCTCCCAATATGTATTTAAATATTCCATCAAAATTTCTGTTTTTACAGCAATGTTTCAACCAGTATTTATAAATATAACTAATATTCCCTTTTCAAACTCCTATATCATCAATATCTATATCGTCGAGAAAGAAATCAACCAACTCATAAGGACAAGGCATGGTAGAAGTGAGCGAGGCGAGAAAGTGAACTCAATTGTGGCGATGCCAATTAATAGAGACATTTGTATCTGTGCACTTACTTATATGCATGCATTATTAATTAAGGAGCGCTTCCATCATCGTATTATATAATTCGTTTTTTATGCTTCTAAATGAAGCATGGGCTATCATAAATCAGAAAAAGACATTTTTTATATGGATAATGTTCTCTTTCAACACTCTAAAGAAGTTAAAAATATTGTTGAAGAATTCAGGCACCTAATAGTATTTTTTCTTCTTTATTGACCTCAATTAAGCCCAACGAGCTAACACTTGTGAATAGAAAGATAAAATAGCATAAAACGTATCAGCATTAGAGATTTATGCTTTGTTGACTGCAATTTTTTATCCAACTGCCCTAGAATTTCTTTCACGGCACCTTAGGTCTCTTTGCTGAAACCCAGATCACTGGCTTATTAGAGACTTTACCAGTGGGATTTTTGGTCCGGATCGTAATCCTCGCTTATACTCCTTTCGCCGCTTAGACACCAGAGACAGCCAGTTCTGGTAGTGTGGAACTTGGCATCTTTCGCACCCACTAAACCCGCGCGTTGCGTGCGACCACTGAGTCCGCGATGCCGCAAGCGGCGTCCGCTATCTGTTTATTTAATAAAATCAAAACAGCCTTAACACAGTCATCCCGACCAAATTTTCCTGGCTAGACTCATAAAAATAGCAAGTAACGTTTTCAAGCTCTTCAACGCTAAAACTTCTAATTAACTTGAAAAAAAATTTTAGTTGCCGAAAATTTTAAATTTCAAAAGGTTAAATAGGTCAGAAACTATTGTAATCGGATTTAAAATAAAAAATAACAATTTGAGAATTTAAAATTTGAGCGTAAATCCTTAACTTGTTAGTCGAAATTTCTTTTCATTTTCAATCATAATACGAGACAGTTTTCCATATTATTTAGCCATCACTTTGCATATCTTACTACTTTTTATAATTTAATAGATAAGTTATGCAAACTTCGCAATGGTGAGGGTGAAAATTAGATTCCTTTTTAGTTTAATTAAAATTATTTAAAAAGGCGAGTGATAGTCGATTTCGCTGACAAAGATGCATTAAGAAGAACTTTAGTGAGTTTAAGAATTAATTCAAATTTATTTGCACCGTTTTTCAGATTTTAGATCTAATTAATCTAATAAAATCCTTTATTTCTTACAGTTAAATCTTTATTAGTAGATCTTTTTGGCCTTTTGCGATTTAAGTGATCAATATACGATAATTAATTCCTCCTGACCAGTTTAATACATAATCAAAGCCTATTGGGGTAGATTGGAATAATTTTTTCATGACTTATAAATTAATCACCCAGTCAGGAACAAATACAAGACAGAAGATCGCGAAATTTTAATGGTCTTATGGATCATGGTTGTTCCAGTATAAGTATACACTTTTCTGAGGTTGGTATAGATTTGAGATATTTCATTGAAAGTAGCTTATATCGACGTAAACATTCCTCGGTAAAATTCTATAATAAATCTAAGAAAAATATTCCAGAAGCATAATCGAAACTAGTGCTCCGCAACCTTTTCTCACCTACTGTACATCAAAACTAAAATACGTGATCAATTAATCGATTTATAAATTTAACAATAATCTTTGTTTATTTGAAGCCGATATATGCGTAAAGCTCTGACACATTTGAGTCTAGGCAACATCAATAATTATTATAATAATATGAAGTAGCACTTGGTTAACAAAATACAGCATATTTATGTTCAGCTCGCTTTTTGATGTCGTAGCTCGATTTTCACGGCAAGACTAATAAAGCAGGATCGCCTATTGCTATTGATTGAAAAAATCTTCAAAAGTTTTTTTCCTTAAATATGTAGTCGAAAACCTATTAGTTTAAAGATCTTTTTGTCTTATATATGAGGACATTCTTTTTCAAAAGAAACCCAGAAAACATGGGATTAAAACGTTGAAAATTTTAGCTTAACCTTGAATTATCATTTAAATCTGTCAATTCCTGTAGAATTTGACAGTAGCACGCTTGTGTCATGCTCTCAACAAACCAGTTGTGGAGCACGGATCCAAAAGAACGAATCTGTGCAATTATGAAACAATTATCGGATCCCGTACATAAAATTATTATCTAGATATTCTTTTAAAATCCCAAACA
>JBBNEX010000341.1:0-33815 GCA_038021265.1 Cyprinella venusta
TGACAAGTTTACGAGCAACAAATTTTTCTTTGTAATTAAGTATTACGGGGTAACGCATCTCTTTTCCAGCGTGGTCTCTTTCAACCTTTCCGTCCAGAGCAGGGGACTTTCTCGCCTCAGCATGTGCATAGTCTCGTCCAACACAATATACCTTAAGATCTACTCCATCAGTGAGTAGAAATTCTTCATAGATATATGAACCTTTTCGTCTGATTGTATTTTCTTTGCAGTAAATGCTACTTCGATTACCCATTTTTCTGAAAAGTTTTTGACAGCCGCCACCGATTGAGTTTGGCAGATAAATGGTAATGTTGTGATTTTCGGCATCAAGAGGCTTTTCAACGAATGGTTTAGTGATCTTTTTACCATCAAAAATTATGGTATCGCCATCTTCGATAACTTCATCACGATCATTGATGGGCTTTAATGTAACTGGATCCCTCTCTACAGCAATAAAGTTAGGAACTTCTACATTATATCGTTGTAATTCGCGGTAAATTTCTAGACGATTGAAGAATGTCTTTTGTTTCTCTAAATCGTTGACAAGATATGGTTTTCGAAGTTTTACGTATGCGATGGCTTTATCAAGAGGATAGCCTTTTGCATAAAAACATAAAAATGCATTAACAACAGGCCAGTGCTGTATGTCGTGCTTCCGAACAACGATATCAGGTATAATTATAATATCTAGAAACATACGTGTACACAAACGATGTACAATTTCAATCATAGGTTTTGAATATATCTTGCGATCTCGAGAAGAAATGCCAAATATAATTTTTGAAGTTTGGGATTTTTCTGCTTCATGCCCAGCTAGAATCAGACGATATGATGTTTCAGTATTATTGTTACTTTTGATCCCATTCAAGAAGCTCTCATAAAAATTGTCAACTGATAAGTAAACATTAGTTATCATTGCGCATTCTCGCACATATTTCAAAGACTAAATTATAAAAAATTTCGTGACCCTATATCATTTCTAAAACTTTTATTCAATTTTCGGCAACTTATTGCTAATATATATTTTAACGGGATTATGGGCGAGAGAATAGGACAAAATTAAGATGAAAGCCTTGTTAAGAATGTATCATCAAATCAATCAGGATATATACAAATCCTTTTAAAATTTGACATATATTCCCATATTTTTTAATTATTCTGATTTCTACAAATTATAAGACTTCCTCTAAATGAGGCTGATCAAATCTTTAAAGATCAGTAGGATGCTGCATAACATATTACGATGCCAAGCATTCAATATTTAGTTGTGGATATCATTTTCAATATAATACAAATTCTTTTTCGTTTATTTCATCTTGTTGAGAGAATTTAAATATATAAAAAAAAGAACGTAACTTTTAATAAAGACGAACTTCAACTGTGCAATTGTGAGTGCGTAGCCCGGTAACAGCCTAAAAATTCTGTCCCAATATAGTTTTTGGACAAAATTTTTACAATCATCCAAGATTCGAATGCTTTTACCAAAAAAAGACGGCAATAGACTGAATTCGAATCCGCCTTTTCAAAAAAATGAGAGATATATTACAGATTTAAAAATCATTACATCTATATTATGACTTGTAGGTAAAAGGATATTATTTTCTATACGCCTACACAGAAATATAATTTATTTGATCCTATCCTGCATTTATCAAGGTATTACTGTCAAAACACTCCTTAATATGCGCAAAATTAACGTGGAAGGTAAAATACAATTTAAAAGTCCTTAAGCTTTTTTACGGGCGTATTATCAGCGTCTTCTATCAATTATCTAAAAATCTTGATGATCATAGATTTATGTAAAAAATTAATATGCTAATGACTCTCTTTTGAATTGGTTTATGTTATAAATTATCATATAATTTTTCGTTTATTAGTGTAAAATCTACTATATTAGGACATGGGTTGATTGAGACGAGTTGATTATGCGGTTCGATTTTTTTGAAGAGTTGAATGTCCTAATTTACATGTTTTTACTGTATGAAGGTTTAGAAAGTTTTTTTAACCAAAATTTTTATGTGGTCTCAAGTGGATTATTGTTAACTGATCGAATTTCTTTAAAAAGTTGTCCTTAATGTTGATTCTTGAGATAATGAGTTTATATAACGAAAATT
The DNA here is from genome assembly GCA_038021265.1 of Cyprinella venusta. Taxonomy (NCBI): domain Eukaryota; kingdom Metazoa; phylum Chordata; class Actinopteri; order Cypriniformes; family Leuciscidae; genus Cyprinella; species Cyprinella venusta. The sequence goes on from JBBNEX010000341.1 coordinate 2,115, forward strand.
AGAAAGTTCTTCAGTGACGTGGCGACTGTTTTATTGAAAATTAATATGATAAATAAATTTATTGCACCTATATCCGTGTTATAACTACCTTTTATACAGTTTATCATCCGTCTTTACCTCAAATAGGGTCATTTTATTCTTTATAACTGATTAAATGTTCTCTATTAAATATTATAGCTAAGAACTTGATTTCCGTCGATTATGATAATCATACCATTTCTTGTTGCATGAAGGAATCTATCGCGGTTCTATATTTTCCTATGCTATATCCCATCTGTAAGAATCTCAAAAGTCAGTTGACCGGTGGGATTTGGTGTCCAAGCCGCGATACTCGCTCAATCTAATGACTCTACTTTGATACCAAAGACAAAAGCCTGTGATAGTGTGTTATTTTGTTTGCCTCTCGCCCAAGTAAACCCTCGCGTTATGAGCGATCGTTAGGTCCATGATGCCGCAAGCGGCGCTAGCTCTCCATTTATGACAACCCTTTTTGATCGTTCTTTGACTATAAATATTTTCTATTTATAAAATATAACGTATCATCGATTTAATCGATCCTAATGCTCAATGAATTGTAGGAACAATGCATAAATTATGGTCAACTTTGGAAATTGTAAAACGCGAGTCGAAATCAGTTGTTAGAATCGATAAAAGTATTTTGATTTATAAATTTTCAGGTCTAAGGATATCATTTCTACTTTTAAATATGACCTGAAGCTCGGAATAGATTTTGTGGGTCAATTATTCATAATAAGGATAAACATCTTCAGGTTAAATATTCTGCTTATCGATTATTAAATTATAGACGAACATAAAACTCAAAGCTTTCGACAGCACGTCGATATACATATTTTTAATGAAATTTATGAGAACCGACTTATTAAAATGGATATATAGTAAAACATCTAAGACTACATCATAATTTCAGACAAAATCCCTCTTATGTTGGTTCCTTGAGGGTCATCCTCCTGGAGGTTGTCCTGCTTGCTGACCTCACTAGAGACTGTTATGTGATCAGTTTCTTGTAGCTCTCCTCCTATTAGAAGCTCGTCAAATAAAAATTGAACTTTTTCAAAATTGAATACAATATCAAGCTCACAAACACTTCCAAAGTAGTTGTCAAGAACCTCTACTGATTTGTGAATGATTCTAAGTGCGTTTAGCTCATTATCATCCTTGTCGATGGCAAATACGATAAACAGACTGGCATATCTGATTTATATGAGAAATTATACCTTTTTAAAACGGAGGTATAGTTTTTGAATACAAATATTGAGCAGGATCTTGGTTTACGATTAAGGGTCATCTCCACTAATTCACTAACAATACGCTGCCGATCCTTGCTCAGAGCAGCTACATACCACTTTTGTAACCGAATTTTGCCTTGTCGATTAAAAATCAACACAAAATTGATCTAATATATAAATGGAAAACTTACCATCAGATCGAAAATCCGAAAATAATCACCAAGATGAATACGCATTCCTTAAATTTTTAAATTCCCAATCAACATTCAGGCTTAAATAGTTCCTATACGAAATCCGATTTTTAGATCTTGTTTTATCCGACTGAATATAATGGTCTTTCCCATTTAATTGAAATACCGACTATTTTATTTATGATAGTCATCAATTTGCAATAAAAAAGTTTTTTTGACTATCAATATTATCATAAATTCGTTTAAATTCAGTCTAATATTAGTTTAAATATAGCATCTTAATAACACTTGTTATGCATTATTAATTATCATAAAAATGACTAAAAATTAAAAATTTTACTTTGGCTATGCATCGAGTCATTATTGAAGGTCACTTTTTCCTAAGGAATTACATTTTTGAAGCCCCAGAATAAGAAAGCTGATGCTGCATGCAGCATCGCGGACTCATTGGTCGCATGCAACTCGACGGTTTAGTAGATCAGGAACAGACCAAGTTCTACACTACCAGAACCTATTGTCTCTGGTATCTACCTAGGGTCATAAGATTGTGCAAGGACTAGAACGTGGCGACTAAATTCCACTGAAAAACACGGATTCAAGATGGTTATAGTTAAGCTATGGCAGAGGGATTGGAAGTGCCGGAAAAGATTCTCTCTTACGATTAGAAAAATAATACATCTACAATATTTTTTGAGAATTTTATTGATTAAAAAATTATTATTGGAGCTAAAGAAAAAAAAATCTCTTAATTTAATCATGAAAATTAGGTCCGCGACAATTGACCTCCGCTAACGTGACGCCGGTCAACTGACCGCCAAATTAAATTTTAAAACAGGATTTTTTAACGAAATAAACAAAAATATTTATACGAAGAATATTTATATGTGTACGACAAATCAAATTAAGATCTTACAATTACTTTTTGGCGATGACATATGAGAAATTTAGAAAGCTACAAAAATACATCTACGGACAATAATATAGTCATCAAAATAAAAAATTACTATTTTCCTGCAAGTGAAGCAGCTTGTGGTGATGTTTTTATCATTCCAACCGCTATAAAACATGGAATCAAAGACACAATGGAGATTCCGTCAACTATTATTATAAATGTACTTGAATCAGTTGCATTTTCAGTTGTAGGTCGAATACCAAACAAAGATTCCCTAAGAAAGACGATGGACAGAAAAAGAACAAATATCAATCTGCTCCTACACAACCACAAGATTTATCTTTGATCTTAATTCCTGAACAATATAAGCTTTACGATGTTTCAGAAGGAATCACCGAAAATTTTTTCTTGTGGATTTTGGTGTTGGTGACAATGATCGAATTCTTATATTTGGTCGATCTTCCCATTCAAAATTGGCATTTCATAAGAAAAAATTTTTTGTTGATTAAACGTTTCGAGCATCACCATCAATTTTCAATAAAATATATGTAATTTTATCACAAAGGAGAGGATATGTTGTGCCAATATTATATGCATTCTTACCTAAAAAAGCCAAAAAATATATTTAAGAATGTTTAACTACATAATTGGTATTTGGACGGATTTTAATCCAGAATCAATATCAATTGATGATGAAAAAGCAACAATAAATGCTTTTCGTCTATGTTTTCCTAGATCTCAAATTCATGGCTGTTTTTTCATTTAATAAGAAATATGATAAAAAACTATCTTAACTTGGTTAATGCACGAATTTAATACAAGTGCGGATTTCTCACTTCGATCCATCATTACAGTTTCTTTGGCATTCGTCCCAATCAATTCTTCAGAAGTCACCTTTCTGGAACTATCTCGAAATATATCACTAAACGTAATACCCTAACCAAATTGGTTTGAAGACATTTATCTCGGAAAATTTAAATGGGATGAAACTAGACGACCGTGTTAATTTTCTTCAAATATATGGACAGTATACGAAAGGAAATTAGTGGGAACATACAAAAAAAAACAATCATGCTGAAGTTGAACATAGAAGGATGCAGTCAGAGTTCGGAATAGACCACCACACTATGTGGAAGTTTTTTGATTTAATAAAAAAAGTTAAAAAGGGTCGAGATTGTGATTATGAATGCTTTGTTAGGGGCGAAATAGTGATTAAAAAAGGATCATGATATGTTCTTCTAGATCACTAGTGGGCAAATTACGACCCGCGGGCCGGATTCGGCCTGTTTGAATTTTCTATCAGACCCGATAGTATCAGAAGACAGCCGGTTAAAAAATTTTTACCGATAATTTATTAATGGGTGAGCAAAGAACGGCCAACTTTAATACGCACAAAACATGTGATGTATTTTTTTATTTATTTTTTATTCATCTGTATTTATGATTAAATCAATACAAAAGGGACATTAAAAAAAGTGACAAATGCAATGGCGATTTAAGTAAATGAATATAAAATATATATAAATTCTACTTTATTGTAAATTATGGTGCAAAATCTATAAAATACTCACTTGTCAATGCAGTAAATGTTATAAGATAGAGAGAATTATACCCAGAAAATTTTATAGCTTTCTTAAGGGCAAGGAATCTGATCATTATTATATTATTTATCACATAAACATTCGATGGTTGAGTCTCGGAAAAATGTTAAAAAGACCTGAAGAAACAAAAAATGCGATTGTTATAATTTAATAAGTTAATAATATAGCCTGTGATTTTTCAGTATAAATTAAAGATGATAAATGGATGAGCGATTTCGTTTTTACGACAAATGTCATGCAAAGATCGAATGAACTCTGCACTAAACTTCAAGATACTGATCTTTTTTCTCACGATTAATATGTGGAACTAAAATCGTTTGAGACTAAGCTTATACTTTTTTCTAATCAACTCGCTAATGAAAATTTTGCTGACTTTGCCCAAATAAAAACACAAAAAGCTGATCAAAGGTTATAAATGAAATAGCCTAACAAAATAACCGGTTCATTTTAAAAACTTTCGATGTGATTGGTAAATTTTAAGGCACAGATCAATAATTTTATCATATTAAGTCATCATTAAATTATGATCCTCAATCTGCTTTTAATTAAATGTAAATAGAATTTATAGACCTCCAATCCGACAATTATTTAAAATATAGTTTTGAAAGCAAGAATTTGATCAATTTTTATTCATCTAATTGCCCTTAAAAATGTGAAAATCTTAAAAACTTTGCTATTTGACTATTTGCCAGATTTGCACCAACATACATTTGCAAGCATAATTTTTTCTGCATGATAATTAATGAATCAAAAATAGGTTTGTTCTTAAGAATTCTAATTAACAATCGATAATAAGACTAAGCACAATAATTTTTGAGCCTAATAGTAAAAATTTAGTGAATTATAGAAATCAACCATAGTCATACCTCGCATAACGTACTCAATTTGTTCTAGGAGTAAGCACTTTATGCGGAACGAACGTTATGCGAAGCATACTTTGTACTTAAATTCAATAACAAAAAAATAAATTTTTATTTCGACAAAAAAATTAAAACCTCGGTTTGGAGGAATTTTATGTGTTGATATCGTTCGATCTCAAAAATAAATGGTATTTCATAACAAATATGCGCGCTCAAGCGAAAAAGTTGAATCTTATTTAGTTCGTTGTGCGAAGCAAGGTTCGTTATGCGAGTTATCTATTAGCACACAAAAAAGTACGTAATGCGCAGCGTACGTTATCCGAGGAGTGCGTAATGCGAGGTATCACTGTATTCCAGTCTCAGTAATTTTGAAGTCGTATTTTTAACATAATACAAATCAGTTAGTTTTACAAAATATTTTTATTTTCTTATTAATCTCTATTTGTTTGCATAAAAGTCTGAGTTAGTGTTTCTGAATATTTTTATACTCGTAGAACTCAATAACAAAAATTTTTAATGAATTGATATAGATATAAAATAACTGTGTCTTACAAGTGTAAAAATTGCACATAATCCAGAAACTTAAATTCTAAAATTTATTCATGAAACTACACGATTTCTCTTTAAAATGAAACAATAGCCCCATATGAAAAATCTGTATTTGAAAATAAAATCAGAAGGTTGTAATAAATTATGAGGTGGCTGCTACCTCCCGGTTATTTTTCACTGATCGGAAACATAAAAATTTTTGTATTGTCCGTTTTGAAAAAAGTTTTCATTGTTTTTTTTCGGACTATATAATAAGGTTTCTTATAAGAAACGCGAGGGTTTAGTGTGTGCGGAAGATCCAAGTCCCACACTACTAGAGCTGGCCGTCTCTGGTCTCTAAGCGAGGCAAGAAGTAAATGCGAGGACCACGATCTGGACTCAAAATCCCACTTGTAAAGTCTCTAAGAAAGTAGCGAGCTGGGCTTCAGCAGAGAGACCTAAGGTGCCATGAAAGATTTCCTCATGCGGTAGGAAAAAAATAATAAGGTTTCTTATTTTTTTCTAATTTCTGAAATAGATTTGAGTAATTTTTATCAAAATTAAGTTTTTTATACATCCGGCACGTTTTTAGATTAAATTTTGATTATGTGGCCCTTTGAAAAAAATAATTATCCACCACTGCTCTAGAGGAATAACACCTTTAGGCGTAGGGCGCCTAGATATTTTATTATTAATATCGTTCATTTTCAAATAATATTTAAAAAACCTTTGTGCTCAGATATACGGGCAGGGCAGTAATAAAATATCCTGATATTAGATAGTTATTTAAAAAATGATCCTACGATAACTATAATAAAAACAATATAGTTTACTCGATACAAAGACTCATAATATTAAAAATTAATTAAAATATGTTTAATCATCATTTTTTAAACATTTCTAACGAAAATTTTCGAATAATGACCTAGATTTAGTAAAAATGGGTTATGATTTAATTTAAAATCTAATTTTAATTAGAATTAGAATTAGCTGCGGGCTTTTGAAGGAACACAGAATTATGTGAAAGATGTGGACACAAATAATTTCAATGTCAACTATTTTTAAAGAAGATGCTTTTTTAATACTTATGATTCTATTGGTTATTTTTGACAATTATAAAGCTCCATAAACTTTATTAGAATTATGAATTTTAATTCTTTTTTATTAACGTATTAAATGAATCATGACTTGAAAAATATTTTACAGTAAATAAAATTTACGTGGTTATTTTTCAAGACTGGCCACTTTGATAAATTTTTACTATCTTATTCCCAATAGCATATTGTCGTGCCATGGAATGATCACGTGGCGCACGTGACTCAGGCGGCGCACGTGTTGGAAAAAGTATAAAAGGAAATATTGTAACGAACAAACAAAATTAAAAAAATTTCCTTATACAATTTTATCATTTTTATCACTTTCCTTTTTTTATTAATTTCGATAGAAACAATATATTTTTTAGTCAAACAAAATCCATTTTCAGCGCCCACTGCTTTTCGGGTACTTACCCCAGGTGGTTCCTCAAATATATTTATGATTTAATAAGAATAACAATTGAGCGATAAATTAAAAAATAATAAAAAAATTTCATAATATGATAAATAAGCATTGGTTATTCTGTATGACAAATTATGCAAAAAAATTGAGGGTTTTATGTATGGAAAATACGTGAAATGTTACGTTTATTGAATTAATGGCGTATTTATTTATTAAACTCAAATTCTTGTTCAATAATTCTAGAAAAGTAAATTCAACTATAAAAATATGGGTTGAGAATTTCAAGTTGTCCATTGCATTTGAAACGTTATTTATGGGTGTAAGTCTGTGTATTTTAGAAGCGAGTTCACAAATCAATAATAAATGAAGTTTATTCTATATGATCAAGGCTTATTTTTAAATTCAAATCAATATTGTTAATTACTTATGCTTTTTTGCTATTTTATGAAAAAACAAGGATAAAAAAGTTTGACATTTCATTATTGTATCATAATTTAATGACCGATATTATCTTTTTGATCCAATAATTTTGATTCTTAAATCTTCCACTTATTATTATTTATTGTAAATTCTTGTGATGATCATCAAAGAGCCAAGATAATTGTTGATAATTATCTCTTAGCAACATAATTTCATCATGAAAGAACCAAAGTGAAAGAATAAAAAGATTTGTGAAAAAATTTACATCAAATTAAAAAATAACCAAGTCAAATCTATCTTTAAATGATCTTTTTACGATAATATCACCAATTTTAATTTTTTCATGTTAGCGCCAACAGTCGAACAAATAATTTTTTAATTTTAGAAAAAATTACATAGAACAGATTGATGGTGCAAGATTTTTCTCATATTCACGACACAGGTTAAAAAATCAAAAACATAAGTTAATTTATCAAGTAAGATTTGTGCGAATCTGACGCTTTCAAAATTTATCTCGTTCAAATAAAAAAAAAAATTATAACAAACATACACATTAGCCTATGATATCTAATCCTTAAAAACCATAGAAATAATATTTAGGTTGAAAAATGTGCAAATCAAATAGATATTATATAAAAACATTTTATGTCAATATAATATATAATCTATCCATAAATTATTTCTAGATCACTCCGTCGCAAAGAAAATTTATTTTATTCGAATAATTTACCTTTTCGTTAATATTTTTAATATTTGGTGCACGTGAATAAACTTTTTTTTTAGTTTAAAAATTTTAAATGAGAGTTTAAATCGAATATTTAAATCCATATTATTCTCAATCTACACTCTATGTATCGCGTCCCGAGATGAAAATATCAAAATGATATGTTACGATCAAAACTTTTTCATAAACTTAACAAAAATTTATTTTGACTATTTTGTTCCTATCAAAATACCAAAAAATCATAGATTTTTATCCTGAACTAAATTCTCTCTACACTGATAAAAATTTTCTTTTATTGCATCATATAGATTTATATTTTTAATAATACCAGTGAGCAATCTCATTAAAGAAAAATATGATAAAAACTAACGATAAATCTGTGGATATGTAATTTCTATGAGAGTTAAAAATTTACTTGCACAAAGAAACTTAAATCTTCGTCTTTTAAATTTTTACCGGATTTAAATTTGTATCGTAATGATTCAGTAAAGTCATTATCTCATGAAATATAATTTTTCAACATGATGGAGTTTTTTTAAAAATAAAATATAGCTAAATTTGTAAATTATATCATCAATATTCCTCATCTGTCAAACTAAATTAATTTGATATAATGATTTCTTATATCGTTCGATAATTTGTGTTTAATGCAACAAAATGAATCTGTGAGGTCTCTTTCTGATGATAAGTGATCTGATAAGCTATATCAATTTATTTCATCATTAAATCTCTATTCAAAATGTATTGTTTATTTGTTAAAAATATATTCATAGCCCGTAACAGTCCGACCGAGAACCGAAGATTAACAGCCAGGATTTATCTTTCCTTGAGCTATGGTGAGATAAATTGAGGTCGGATTGCAATTACTGACTGTCACTGCCCTAAATCACCGGTCGAATATTTTGATATTATCAATTTATTATTAAAATGACAAAAAGATCAAAAAAATTAAAAAAAAAAATTTTGCTCTGGTGGAAATTCTCGTATTGTACACAATTTATGTATCTTTGCCAAAAATTATTTATACATAATTCGCAAATTTTCTTGTAAGTAAGGCCGAGTTAAAATCTTCACGAAAATCATAAGCATTTGACAAGTAGTTTCTCATCCAACTAAAAAATGCCATGTTCAATTATCCTTAAACTACATTATGAATATATTGTTCGAATAAATTAATTGTAAAATTGTAAATTAGCTTATTAAGCTGAGTTTACCACCCTTTCGAAGTTTAAAATTGTTCTTTTAATCCAAAATATTTTTTTATTTTCTCTTAAGCACATGTTTCTGTTGTAGAGTGATGAATCTATCGTGATGTAATTCTAGAAACAATATTGAACTAGTTGAATTGTATAAGGATGTGGATTTGTTGATAAAACTACAAAACATCAAGTATTAATTTATAAATTGATCATAGTACCTACTCTTTGTTATCATAGTCGTAATTTTTGAAGGTGAATTTTAAAGAATATTTGGAAATCGGTTTTATCACAATGATGTTTAAATGAATTCTGCAGAAGGAAATACGTGAAATTATTAAAAAATAGAATGAATATAGATTATGGAGCAATGAAACAGAATAATCTAGAAAATTATTCATTTATTTGCATAAAATATGTTGCGATATTAAATATAATGTTTTTTACGGAATCATTAATAGTATTTGTAATAAGTCTAATCTAAATAGTTACGATCATCTCCGATTACGTTCCACTTCATATCTCCCATCTTTAGGTTCTTGATCTTCCGCCCAGAAATATAGTCGTCATATGGTAATTTCGGAGAATTTCGTAATCTGTTCGATCGTCGTACAGTTTCGTCTTGTTTTTCACAATCTTTCGTTTCCATAGTGATTTTTTCTGGCGTTTCCTGATGACTGAATTCGATTTCATCATTATTTTCCTGGAAATTTTCCCTTTTTTCAACTCGTTCTATCAATTTTGTTTCTTCTTCGATCACTGGTTCTCTTTCTCTTATTTGATCTGAGTGCTTTCTTTGAATGTCACCGTTTTGATTTTCGACATCGTAGCTAACGTCACTCTTTTTTTTCACCACTATGCCGGGCTCATATTCCCTTTTGTTAGGTGTCTTTACCCACACAGGCTGATTTTGGTCGAATTCTCGATTCTCCTTGCCTCTGTCATGGTAAAACTTTTGGTTAACTACGGCTTTTTTATAATTTTCTTCAATTTCAGGACGAATTCTGTCAAAAACTGTCTGTATGTTTCTTCCAAACATTATCTCTGCCGGAGATCGACCCGTGGTAGCATGCTCGCAGCATCTGTACGACATCAAAAATGATTGCAATTTTTGATCTTTACCAGAGCTTGATGGCATTGCTCTGTACCTTTCCTTGAAAGTACGAATCGCTCTCTCCGCAGCCCCATTACACCTACTGTGGTACGGTGTTATCTTTATGTGCTTTATATGCAGCTTTTTGCAAAAATCTTCGAAACACTGAGATGTAAAAGAGGTGCCGTTGTCGGAGACTATATGTCGAGGAATGCCAAATCTTGAAATAAGTTCTCGTAATTTTTTAACCACTTTTTCTGTTTGCATAGTTGACATGCGAAAAATTTCTAGCCATTTAGAGTATGCATCCACAACTACAAGCCAATAATTTCCGTCAAAGGGACCAGTGAAATCAATGTGGATTCTTTCCCATGGACCTTCTGGTATGTTCCAGCTCTTCAAAGGCGTTAGGCTAGATTTCGGTCTGTTTTCCTGACATCTATGGCACGTCTTGACCTTTTTTTCAATATCGTCGTTTATTCCGTCCCACCACACATAACGTTTTGCCAGATTAATCATTGCAGATATTCCAGGATGGCCCATGTGTAGTGTTTCGAGTACCCTTTCTGTAACTAACTTTGGGACAATCATCCAATGCCTAAACAAAAGTATTCCTTCTTCTAAAGAGATTTCGTTCTTAATTTCGTAGTATTTCCATAATTTTCGTTCCAATGCCTTTTTATCTGGCCAACCTCTATACATGAATACTTTGATTTCTTTAAGTATGTCATCCTTTGCAGTTTCTGCAGCTAGTGTTGCCTTGGATAAGTTCATATCATCCATATTAAGTTGATGAATGTCCCTAACGGTGTTTAGACATTCTTCTCTAGATGGTTGACCTACAATCGGAAGCCTTGACAACATGTCTGCCAATTTATTTTCTGTTCCAGCGATATGATGGATTTTGTAATTATACTGGCTTAACAAAAGAGCCCAACGTGATACTCTGTTTAACATCATTTTCGGCATTTGTTTATTTTCTTTAAAGATATGTTCTAAAGGCTTGTGATCCGTCTTTAAAATAAACGGTCGTGCATAAAGGTATTGATGAAACTTCGTGACTCCGAAAACCATGGCCAAGGCTTCTTTTTCTATCGTAGAATATCCTTTTTCATTCTCAGCATAAGTTCTTGATGCGTATGATATGGGTCTTTCTGTCCCGCTGTCATCTTTTTGAGTCATAACGGCTCCGACACCTTTTCCGATGCGTCAGTGTAGAGGTAAAGATCTTTACTCTCATTATATTTCATAAGAAGTAGATCCGAACCTAATGCATTCATTATCTGGTTAAATGCGATTTCATGTTTTGGTTTCCATTCCCATATTTTATTTTTTTGCAACAATTCGAATAAAGGAGAACAAATCGATTGTAAGTTTGGAATGAATTTACCAAATTGATTAACGGATCCCAGTAGCGATTTCAATTCCTTTTTACCACTAGGCTTAGGGCTTCTAGTATTGCCTTCAGATTTTCGGTTGATGGACTAACTCATTGTTTTGATATTTTATGACCTAAATAGGATATTTCTTCAGTCAAAAATTGACATTTATTCACGTTTGTTCTAAAACCACAATCTCTGAGCCTCTTCATAACTTTTTCTAGACGTATTAAATGTTCTTCTTTGTTCGTTCCCCATACAATTATATCGTCGATATAACTTGCCACACCTTCAATTCCTTTTAGAGTTGAATCCATAACATTCTGAAAGTGTGATGGGGCAGAAGCTACTCCAAACGGCAATCGTTTGTAAGCAAAATAGCCCACCTGGGTACTGATAACAAGATATTTTTGGTCTTCTGGATGTATTTCTAGTTGTAAATATGCATCCTTAAGATCAATCTTTGAATATAAAATAGCTCCTGCGGTTCGAAACAATATTTCTTCCAACTTTGGGATTGGGTGTTGAGGAATGATCATAAAACGGTTAATGGTAGCCTTGAAATCTCCGCAAATTCTAACAGATTTGTCTGGCTTTGGTACTACCACTATTGGAGATGCCCAACTGATTTCTTCTGTAACAGGGTCAATTTTCTTCAGAACTCCATTTGAGATTTGCCTTTTAAGTTCAATTTCGTCCGCTTTTCTTAAGGAAAAAGCTATATCTCGAGCTCTTATACAAATCGGAACTGCATCCGGTTTGATATATATTCTAGCTTTATATCCTTTAATTCGGCCAGGGTCATTTTCGAACAATTCGTGATACTTATTTATCATGCTGCATATTTCTGGTTCGATTTCTTTTATGTTATTAACACCGTTCTGTACTTTAGCGATCTCAAGCCCGAATTCTCTCATCCATTGATGACCAAAAAGCGGAACATCTTCTTTTTCCACAACGTAGAGTGGCAATATTTTAAAATCCCCGTCAACCTCCACTTTCACCATTGCTTTTCCTCTAGTTTGAATGACATTTTTTCCATATCCCATCAAAACGTTTGCTTTTTCTAAACGAGGTTTTCCAATTTTATGCCATACAGATGAGGCCACACACGATATAGATGCTCCGGTATCTACTTCCATTCTTATCTTAACACCGTTATTAAGCACCATAATGTGAGTTTTTAATTCCCCAGTCTCGATTTTATTTATGACTTGGTCGCAATAATCAAAATAACACTCATCAAGGGTTTTAATATTTAAATTACGTTTGTTAATTTCTTTCATCTGTGTTGAATCTCGACTTCTACATTTCTTTGCGAAGTGACCACGTTTCCCGCAATTCGAACACAATTTGTCAATAGCAGGGCATTCTTTAAGATTCTCGTGCCATAAATTTCCACAGCGGCTGCATGTACTTTTGCTCGAATACTCTTTTACTTTGAATGCTTCAGCGTTTGGAGTTTCGAAAATCGTTCGCTGTTTGTATGCATTTTCCAAAATTAACGCATAGCTAGTGACTTCCTCCAGGCTGCTTTTCGGGTCAAAAAATTTTCCTAATTGCTCTTCTTGTATTCCTGGGGTTCGTATACCGATGACGAATTGATCGCGTATGTGTTTACTGATTTGTTTTCCAAAGGAGCAATCATTAGCGATCCCTCTCAATCTTAGCAGAAATTGAGTAAAACTTTCGCCCTCCTCTCTCAAACACATTGAAAACTTGTGTCTTTCATGTAGAAAGTATTTAGGCGGTGCTAAATGTAACAGCAGAAAGCTTTTCAAATCTTCATATTTTAGTTTTCTCATCTTCTCTTCAGTAAACTGTTCATAAACCATGCTGAAGATCTTTGCTCCCATATTACAAAGTAAGAGCTTCGCCTTCGTTTCAGGATCTGTCTCTTTCCCGTTACGCATTTCAAGAGCGTACTCGAATCTTAAAAGGTATGCCTTGAACGACTCTTTCGATTCATCAAATTCTTTCGAATTTCAGATCGTACTTGCCGTTTCTTTCTTGAATCGTACTTGTCGCCATTTATAATAAGTCTAATCTAAATAGTTACGATCATCTCCGATTACGTTCCACTTCAGTATTTATCTAAAGAACACAACGTGTTTGATCTCGTAATGGCAAAAATTTTTTTATGATGAAGATTTTAGATTTTATCTAAATTTTAATTATTAATGATACAATTCGGATTTATTCGTAAAATTATTAGGCTAGCTGATCATAAAAACTAGATAAAATAAGCATGTTATACCAGAAAATAAAAAAAAACTGGCAAATGTTTCGATAACGCAAACAGATTTAAATTTTTTTGTCAACGAATTCATCAATGTTCTTGCAAATTTCGAATCAAATGTTAGAACCATTTGTGAAAATTTATAAATTTTTAACTTAAAAAATTTCTAATTTTATCTTATATTTTGATTCTTACGTAATATAAATAATAGAATTATAATAATAAACCTAATAAAGCTTGTAGCGAAAATTTGATTTATTTTGATAAGCCATACTAAGTGTTTTCTGAAATATTAGCTAATTTTTATTAATTTGTTATTCTTTAGCTCTTTCAAAGATCTTATTTGATTTGTGATCGATATTACGACAATAATTTCGCTTAAAATACTCGCAAATAGAATTTAACGCAATAATTCAAAAAAATAATCTAGCATTCATAATATTTATTTTAATATTTGAAATAGTCATTTTGTTTTATCTTCTTCTTTTTCTTTTATTACATGTAATAAGATCCTACTTTATTATTACTGCTATAACAATAACAACAAAACACAAAATCATAACAGCCAATATAACACCGATTACTCTGGCTGATGAACCAGACTCGTCGAGACTGGAATCTTTTGCAGCATCATCAGCGATGTTTTTTTTGACATCTTTAAAACAAGACTTAATACCTATTTCACCTGGTTTTTCAGCAACATGATCAGCTATATATCAGGAAATAATAACAACTTTTGCTGGGCATTTCATCGTTAATTGGTGTTTCTAGAAATAAAAATAAAATATACGCTCTTTTTCTCCTTCCACTGGATCAAGCTGTCCTTGACATCAAGAAATAAATTATACTTGGAGTAAGAGATTCATCTTGTCTTACTATCGCTAGAAATTAAAAAACAAATATACGATCTTTTACTCCTTCCTCTGGATCAATTTTAGCTTGATATCAATAAGTAGCAAATACTGTTGGCTAGCGTTTCATCGTTAATTGGTGTTTCTAGAAATAAAAAAAACAAGTATACGCTCTTTTACTCCTTCCAATGGATCATGATCAGCTAAATATCAAAAAATAAATTATACCCGGAGTTGGCGCTACATCTTTTGTTAAAGTCGCTATAAATTAAATATAAATTATTACGGTTTGGTTGTGAGTCTGTAGAACCGCTTTGGGCTTTATATAATTAAATATTTTATACTTTCATCGGCAGTTTCTTGGCTATTTGCTGCAGCTAGAAATAGAAATTAAAACTACGATCTGGTTGAGAATTATCTGTAGTAGTAGCTGAATCTTGATCGTAAAATTTAGACACAAGACATAGAGCAATTTGATTAGATTTATCATTCCACGTGATATCACTAAACGATTCCAATTCATAAACTTTATCAAGTACGCTGTGAAGTATTTGGTACTTGGGTTGACTATCAAGGCCTCCAGCCAAATTGGTTTTATATTTGATAACTTCAACTTTAATCGCTTCTATCTTAGTTTGATCAAAAATATCGTCTGATTTATTTTACACACAACCTTTTGTTTTTGTTTCCCTAAGCATAGAAGTTAATGTTTTCTGTATGTAACAAGCATAACTAGGAAATCTTTGTTCGAAAGTATTTGAGAAAGTAAGAGATAATTCCATAATAATCTTCCTGCGCAATTCTTTTATTTTTTCTACGCTCAGTCTATTCCATGAATCACAATCATCATCTTTCCGTCAGTCGCAATGCCATGAAATTTGACGATGTTTTTTTCGTCTACAGTGAGAGCTTTGATAAGTATATTAAATTTACATTGAATTCGAGCTAATATTTCTCTAAACTCAGCTTTTACATTATCTTTGAGAGCAATAGCTGTTTATAAACAAATTTAAAATACACGCCGTTGGACGAAGGAGTTCTGCTGCCCATTCATCCAATTTGTCTGTGGCATTACAATTTTCATGAAAGACTACTTGATATTTCACATAGTTAGCAATGTTGCTTATATCATCGGCTGTGAGAGCTTGAGAATTAAAAAAAATGTGTAACCTGCTTCTGTCGGTTCTAAATCTGTATAATTAATCTGCTAATTAATAAAACGTCTTACTCTTGTTAAGATTAAAAGAGATAAAATATAATTAAAAACTGGCATATCTTTAACTTTGTGATAAGCTTTTGTATTTTACTTATCTTTACGAGGTTTGAAAAGACAAATTGAGATTAAGCCTGATATTTGAGCATCATTAACATTTTTGTTGATAATCCTTTAACATTTTTATTAAATTCTTACAAGAAGATTAACATCAGCATATCTAAAAGCCATATTAGGTACAAATTTTTCATGTCATAAAATAATATCGTTTATGTCAAGTCACTGTTTCAAAGAAGAATCAATAATATAGTCATCATTTTTAAGACAATTTGAATTGTTGTTAAGCTATTATAATCACAAATTTGATCTAATATATATGGATCTAACCATATCATAATATCTATTTAATATTAGGTTCGAAATGCTAATACATCATCAAAGCTTATTATAAATCTCAAAAGTAATTTTAATTTCTAAATATTTCCTTATATAAAGTACCATTTATGATTTGCAAATCAGGATTACACCGTGATTAAACGATTAAAACACAGATTCATATAATCATTTACTAAAATATGTCAGGTTACAAAATTTAATTAAATTCAACACTATCACGATCTTTGTTGACAATGGGATCTATTTTATCATATAATTAACAAAAGTATTATTGACATGATATATTCAAATGCAGGATGATCTTGCTAATTTATTTTTTTAATATTTTTTTAATATTTTTATAATTTTTAGTTTCAATCGTATAAGAAAATTTTTATTTGAGCTTGTTATGACGTCTAATATTTGAGGAGATATCAAATTATAATAAGTATTTGATAAAACAGCTCACAGGAAATAAGATTAAATCTGGCAGAAAATTATCTTTATTCATTAAATAATTTTTTTTAAACTGGCTACGGGAAGCTTTAAAGGCGATATTTAGTTCGCAATCCCCTAATCTTATTAGGGCAGTTCTGTTCAGAAATTTAGAGGCCCGATTGGGAAAAAGGTTTGTAACGTTTATTTAGTTTTTTGACACCGCAAAGATGTCAAAAATTAAATAATGTCGGCTTACACGCATGTATTGATCCTTAAGACAAAATCCCTGCGACATGTCAATTCTCTGGGTTCATAATTGGTGCCTGTTTTTTGATGTAATGATTATTTATAATATGCACAACTTTTATTTACGTTAGTTAAAATATAATATATATTTAATCGATCTTTTAGTTTGGCAATTAATAAACCCGATAGTTAAAAAATATCAAAATTTAAACAAAAAGTTAATTTGAAAAATACGAATCTCAGCTAAAAATTAATCAAAAAAATGATTTGTACATTTTCTCATGTAATTTCTAACTCATTTTTTATTTTTTTTTGTATCAATTTTTTTGATCTATTTTTTTTGCAAAACCCATGATCACAGTTTTTTTATATAATTTTTCATGGTGTCTGAGCAAAAGTGACAACCGTTTATTTCATGCTAAAATTATTAGAAAATAAAGCTATTAAACTATTTTAAAAAATATAATTTATATACTGTTGATTGGCACATAAAAAATTAATGATTTAATACAAAAAAATATTTCGTTAAAAATCGGTTTTTATAAAATATTTCATGACCATAATTCTTTTTATGGCATTGTAAGTCCACAAGTCAATTATTTAATTCATTCAGATAAAAATTAAATGGCAAAACAAATTTCGCTTTCAATTTTTATCAAAGTTGCCTCTGGCCATTTTTAACAAAAATTTTCATTTAAGCTAGTGCTTACCGTTATTCGAAATTATCTTTAAAACGCCATGTCTACTTACTTGCAATTAATCTTAAAGCTTGCGATAGAAAAATTGATAGAGTTTATTTTTACAAACTTTGAATTTTTCTGATCTCTCGATTTCGTATTTTTTATTTTATATTAACTTAAAAGTCATTTGCAAATACATTGCCAACAAAGAAGAATAAAAATTAGGAAACAAAAAATTCCTCAAAATTTAATGATCTTATGGATAATTTTGAATAAAACAAAATCATCTTTTTTTATGTGTTGTAATAGACCAGAGGTTTCCAACCGCATGCCCGCGGGCACCATTGTGCCCGCTAACCTTTTTACATGTGCCCACCTCTATACGAACACGATAAAAAATTATTTATCTGATATATTTAAATTTTATTTATGAGTAGTAAAGTAAGCGTAAAAGAGTCTATCTATCTTGAGTCAAGAGAGTTCTTTATCTGCGGACATCATTAGCCCAGAATAAACAAGGTAAACGCAGACAAAAATCTCTCTGCTCCGCGCATGCTTATACGCTGTATCAGCTCATGTAAGTTCGCCATTTTGAGAAATATTAAGTCAAATTCAGAATATATTAAATTACTATCTATTTTTGGAAGATTAATTTTTACAAATCCTATCATTAAATGAGTAAAAGACAAAGAACCTATAATTTTAATGCTGAATGGGAAGAATCCTATTGTTTCATTGATATTAACGATAACTGTGTTTGTTTGTTGTGCGGCAGCAGTGCTGCAATGGCAAAAAAACACAACATTGAACGTCACTTTTAAACAACCCATTCAACTTTTAATACTAAATATCCACTAAAATCAGAATTAAGAAAGAACAAGATTTCTCCAATAAAATTTACCCTGTCTGCCCTACAATCAATTTTTACTCGACCTATGGTAAAAAATAAGAATTCAACCATTTCTTCTTTGAAAATTGCTCACATGCTCGCAAAGAAGAAAAATCCTCTCCAGGATGGCGAATTGTTTAATGAAGCATTTTTGACTGGTGCAGATTGCTTATTTGATGGATTTTGCAACAAACGTGAGATAATGTCAGCGATAAAAGACTTACAGCTCTCTGATAACACCGTCACCCGACGAATACACACTGTTACTAAAGACTTACAAACTCAATTAAGGAGTGATTTGGAGATATGTGAATGGTACTCACTATAATTTGAAGAGTCTACAGACATAACAGACACAGCACAGTTTGCAGTTATGGTGAGGATGGTATTTAGTGATTTTAGTGTAAAAGAGGAACTGCTAAAAATATTGCCAATCAAAGAACGAACAACAGGCAAGGATATTTGCAACATATTTATAACATACGCAAAATCGATATATAGGCCTTTGCAAAAGCTGTCGGCCATAACCACTGACGGAGCACCAGCAATGATTGGTAATATCAAAAAAATTATCGCCCACTGCAAGAATGAAAAATCACTTCCTAACTTTTTATCTTACCATTGCATAAACGACCAATAAGTTTTGTGTGCTAGGATACTCCCCTATGGACACGTCATGAAAGTAGTTATTCTAATAGTGAACCTAATAAGAGCAGCCCCTTTACAACACCGTCTTTTCAAAGACCTATTGGAAGAGTCTGAAGAGCCTGATCTTATACTTCATAGTTAAGTACGTTGGTTTAGTAGGGGCAAAACCCTTTTAAGGTTTGTCAATTTAATAGAAGAAATCAAGAATTATCTCAATTCTAAAAATCAAAATTTTTTTGAATTAACAAATTATTCCTGGCTTGTGAATTTGGGGTTCATCACGTATATTATGGAAAAATTGAATAATTTGAGCTTAGAGCTGCTGGGGAAAAACTTACATATAGCTACAATGATAGGACATGTAAACTCATTTAAAACCAAATTAATTTTGTGGATATCGCATCTACAAATTCAGAAACTTGTACATTTCCCAATAATGAAAAAAATGATAGGCGTAGCGGAAATTGACTTTTCATCATTTGTTGCCAGTCTTCAATTACTTCAAAATCAGTTTGAAAAACGATTTCAACAGTTTAATATCATTGAGCCAATGGTCACAGTTTTTATAAATTCTTTTTCTTGCAAAATAAATTTAACCGAAACAGCTGCACAAATTGCAGAGCTTGTTAAAGTTAGGGCAGAAGTACTGGAATTAGAAATTTTGGATCTTAAGAACGGCATTATCTTAAAATCCAATGTATCAGATGAAAACTTCTGGAATATAGTTGACAGAAATAAATTTCCATTCTTGAAAAGCGCATCATACAAAATAAAATCAGTTTTTGGCTCAACATACTCGTGTGAATCATTGTTTTCAACCATGAATATAATTAAATCCAAATATAGATCTCGACTTAGTGACCAACATCTTGATGATTGCCTTCAAGCAGGATTATCTTCATACTCCCTTGATTATGAAGGAATTGCCAAGGAAATACAGTGCTAAAGATCACATTGACTTGTATTATTATATATAATTTACATAAAACATAAACGTTACTATATGTAAATTTTAATTCTTTGTCCATTATGTGTATTATTAACAATATCAAACTAGAAATTCACATTTAAAAAATAAATGGTGCCCGCCATCTGGTCTGTACTGAAAAATGTGCTCTTAAGTGAAAACAGGTTGGGGACCCCTGTTCTAGACTAATATGGCCGGGGAAAGCCGTGGACTATTTTTTCTCTGTAAATATTCTTTTCAAACCTCAAATTTATCTGCTTCTGTATCAATTTTTTAAGATGAACATGGTATCCTACATAGCCTGGTTTTAACAGGTTTATCGTCAAATGCTACTATTTGTGTCCGCTAATATTAGTAAATCTAAAATCAGCTACTCCATCTGCGAGTGCGGCTGTATTGTTGCTCAATATATCATCAATTATAGATTCGTCCCTTTCTGTGAAAAAATTTGATATTTTAAAATAATTTTTTTGAATTAAGGCGATTTCAATGTTCCGAGTCAAAAATAAGTGCTTTTGGGATATGTAATAAATTCGTAATTTTTAAGAAGTCTCTTCCTAAAATAATATCAAATTGTAAATTTTCCTTAGAGTAAAAATTCCAATTGACAAGTTGATCGTTGATAATAAAATCCAAATATAGGCTGCCCTGGGATCGGATCATATTTACATTTGCAGCGGTAAAGTAAAAATTATTTTCTTCTGTTAGTGACTCGTCTATGTGTTTGGAATTGATCAAAGACAAACTAGCTCCCGTGTCGATGAGCTCTAAGATTTCTTGTTAGACTTATAAAATTTTATTGGCATCAATGCTTCATTTTTATTAGAAATTAAAGAGGCGGAATAAAATTTTTTAAAATAATCAATATTTGAACCTGATTTGTTATGCCAGTTTTTTTTAAAGTGAACATTCTTTCCCCAACCTTCGTAATTTTAAATGGACGCTAAAATCTTTTGTAGAGTGATTTGTATCAAAATTTTTTACCGTAACAGACGTTTATCCGACAAATGAAAACAAATTAATAGATTAAAAATAATCCTTATTTTCCAATAACTAATTAAATAAACTAATATAAAGTTAAATAACTAATCTGGCGTTAAAATCATTAACTGTTTCCTTTTTATAAACTGACTGCATTAAAGATTCTATCGTTCATATTTGAATAAAAACGACGTTTATGAGCTAATAAAACCCTACTCAGCCTGAATTATCATAAAACAATTAAGCGATTCGTGATTTTTCAAAGATTCAAATAAAGAAAAAATTGATGGATGAGTTGAACCGATGTATCGATTTAAAGCGTGATTCCACGCTTCAACCGTATTATTCGTTTTTTGCTGATTATTTAGGATAAGATTGTTGTAATTCAAAGGATTTATGGAATAATTGGTCGTTCGTCGATGATTGGGGCTAAGCTTGCCTCCGTTATATGTTAAATCAAAATAATTTAATAGAGCAAACATCAGTTGATATTTGTTTTGATAAAAACGCTGTGCGAGTAAAAAGCTAAAAGAAAAAACAACTAGATATGTGGGTAGAAAAGATAGGGCAATCAATTTTTTTTAGTTCATGAGCCAAATCTGAATAAGATACATATCTGGATCTTATATCAGAATTTTCTTGTTTTTTTCTAAACACTGATTATGTAAAAGTGAAAAAACAACCCTTCTATTCTGCTACTGGAAAATAAAAAGAAAATGAATTAATCGAGGCCAATTCAGAATCCACCATAATATTCGAGGGATTTGGATTTGTCAAAACAGGTATAAGATGTTCAAAAAGATAATTATAAGAAGCTTGGAATTTATTTATCATCAGAATGAATAACAGGGGCAGTATTTAATGCACCACGGTATGTATGGTTTAAATTTGATAAAAAATTATTGGACAAGAATTAAAGGTACAATCGGCATACCAAATAGGGCTAGAACTTAAAAATTGCAAATTTGTAGGATTTTTAAAAACAAGGATTATTTGTCCATTAGATAAAAGATCCAACGTAAAAAATATTTCACTTGAGTGGGTATGTAAGAACTCGTCTGGAACGACTAAATCAAGAGCAGTTGTTGGCAATGGAACATCATTATTTCTTCTCTTGCCTCGAATTTTCGGCTCAGATTTTTCGTTAAGGAAGAGCAGCTATTTAAGTGAGGAATGGAACGAGCAAAATATGATATGATTTTTTGTCCAATCTCTTAAACTTAAAGATAGATCTTTAACTATATTAATAATCTTTTTGGCATCTAAAGATGCCCTACTTGGTGCATGATTATACTCACCAGATAGTAAAAGATAACAAAATTCATCTAACTTTGCTATCACAATGCATTTGTTATTTTTTGCAACGGAACATTGAAAATACTGCCTTGCGTTGCGACATTTATCTCGATGAAAAAGGTATCCTCAACTAGATAAAACTCACCCCTTTTCAACTTTTAATGAGTTCTAAAATTCTCATATTAGCATCGTTTTTACCTTTCCATCGATTGGTATCTAATTCGAGGAACAAAACACTTCTACCGATATTGTGTCTGTTTTGTTGGCTCAAAAACTATCTATTAAATATGGGTATTCATAAATATCGAGTAAAGTCAAAAAATTGTTGCCGAAAAACTTAAATAATTGATGTGCATTTTAAATTGATACAAATTTTTTTATTTATTTATATTCAGAAAATAAAAAATTAAATTTGCATTATTTGTGGATTAATTTTAATTCGATAATCCAAAGTAAACAGTTGGGGACAAATGTCTGGAACCAATTGATGCTTCAATCCTTTCTAACAATAAATTTCGATAATCATTTTTCACTTCGAATTCCTATTCTTTGACTCTTGTTCATAAATTTTTCCTGGTGTATTTTTTAACATAAGGAAAATTAGACAGTAGAAATTGCCATTCTGTTCATAACTTTTTGAAATGTTGAAAATTACAACGAGTTGAAAATAAGACAGGATTGATTGTATTATGATAGGGCTAAAAATACAATAATCAATATAACTCTTATCGATTTAATTGTAAATACAAAAAATTGTCACAGTAGAACATTTTATTCAATATTACAGATAATTTCATACTATTTGAGCGATATTTCTGTAAGTTGAGCGACATTTTAAACTAATTACCGTCATTTCACGCCGTTGAGCAACATTTCATGACAATGAGCGGCATTTCAAATTTTTGAGCGAAATTTCATCAGATTGAGCGCAGTAATTTAAATTTTTTTATATGAATAAAAAACCAAAATTATCAAACAATGGTGAAAATAATGGTATATTTTATTGTTTTTTTATAATCTAGATCTCCAAAGCGATATGAGAAAACATTACTAATGTTTCAGCAATAAGGTCTCAAATGTAAAAAATATGATACATTTTAAGGATTCTATAATATCATATCTTAAATCCTCGACAAAATTAAAGTTTAAATCAGATGAAATGCGAACAAAATAAAAAAATATAGAGATTTTTTTCTTCATGAAAGAATTTTGAGGATTCTGAAGCCTGAAATTGCAAATAAAGTATCGTACATAATTCAGGAAAATACTTTTTATACTTTATAGGGATTCCGAGAGAATTTTCTCAAGATATAATTCAAGCGTCGACAACATCTATTTTTCTTATGCTTAAGGCTGGGGGAATAAGCAAAATAGATAAAAAATTCCCAAAGAAAAAATTTGACAGCAAATATATGGAAGAAAATTAAAATTTTTTGGATGGTATCAAGTATGAAACACTTAAGACTAGTTTTTATCGATAAAAAAGTTTAAACCTTCATGTAAAAAACGGATCCGCTCAAATAGGAATTTTTCCTATAATTACTCAGCCTGCACATAAAAGTCAGAATATTTCGTGATTGGTACCAACAGCAATCATGGGAATTATTAGTTTTCAAATACACGATGGACCAGGGACTAAAAATGATGTTATTTGACTTTTTGATAGCGGCCTAAGACCACTTTAAACTGAAAAAATATTCTTATACTTGATAAATTGATGAAAAACAATTTTATATATGTTTAAAATTATCTAAAAAGCAGCCAACTCAGAATTGATTAATCTCTTTCTTACTGGTCCCTCACATAACCCTATTGAAGAATACTAAAGTAGATTGAAATAAAAAATAAGCCGAAAAATTTTAAGATTAAATTCCAGGAACAAATCAAAATCAGAAGCTTATAGGTTTTTTTTTAGTAAATAAATCTTTTTTTATGTCTAGCTATTTCAGATGAGGACGTTTGTTAAAAAAGGCTTCCGACGAGAAAATATATGATATTAAATATATATTTCGGTCTTCAAAGTATTTT
This sequence comes from Cyprinella venusta, assembly GCA_038021265.1. Taxonomy (NCBI): domain Eukaryota; kingdom Metazoa; phylum Chordata; class Actinopteri; order Cypriniformes; family Leuciscidae; genus Cyprinella; species Cyprinella venusta. Next base: position 26,594 of record JBBNEX010000341.1, read on the forward strand.
TAAAACGCTTAATAATATATTTTATCGTAAAATATGGATTTAAAGAAAATGAATCATTGTTTTGAAATTGTGCTCAACTGTCTGAAATGCCGCTCAATGGTGTGAAATGTTGCTCAATGGTGTGAAATGACGCTCATTTGTTTGAAAAGTCCCTCAATTTATAGAAATGTCGCTCAACTATAATGAAATTATTTGTAATAAATAAAATTTCTTGAAGAAAGATAAATTTCATAATGGTGGTCAGTTGTTCGGCGTCTAGATGGTGGAGGTCAGTTGTCCATCGTCAAGTCAGTGGTGGTAAGTTTTCCTGCTTCTTTTTGTTATGTGGATCGATAATTATCATCATATAAAGAATCATGCTAATTTAAGGCCAGCCTAAATTTCTAAACATATTCTTATATTAGTTCAGACAACTAAATTTTATCCTTGCAGCAACCGAGAACTTTTTAAGCCTCAAAGTGTTTTTAGCTTTAACCTGTCGAGGTTGTAAAACAGAAATTGTCATCAAGTTTTAAAGCCTTGTTGTAAGTATAAGCAACAAAGTAACACTATCATAAGTTTATAATTAACAATCTTTTTTTTCAAACTTAAAAGAATATTTTGCAGTCTCTTCCAAGATTAATTTTCTATTTCCTTTGAATTATAATGTCCTTCTCGATCCTACCTTAAAATTATACGTAATTGAAAAACTGTGGCAGTAAAAAGCTTTAGAATCATGGAAATGATCAAATTTTTTGATTGAACCATGTGAACTGATCTTTTATCATCTCAGGAATATTTATATGCATAGATCATTCTTTGATGGCTTTTTTAAGAATAAAGACTTTGAAAGACGGAGATTCCTTACTATTTTTAAAATAAAATTATTTAATGTGATTTTTTGACAAATTTGTGTCGTAATCCGAATTTTTAAAATTTCAAATGGGTAAGAGCCCGTATTCTTTTTTCTCGCAATTAATTATTGTTTGTTCTTAAAGTAAAACTGAAATTATCAGATATTTTAGTGTAAAAATTCACAATCGATAGCTTGGCAACAAATCATAAATTAACAGTTTAATTTTTATTGAAATTTCAAAATCACCGATGTAACATTCTGAAAAATGTTTATGACTAGAGCAATTATCATAAAGAAGCGGATTTTCTTTTGATAAAATGGATAAAGGATCCGCGAAAAACTACGACTGAAATTAATTTCGGAATCTGTCAATCGCATGAGTCAAGGAACAGCATCAAAATGACGGTCAAACTGCCAGAAATATATATATTTTGTGATGGCAATGTCATAAACTCGTCAATGATCTATATTTTACGCAATCGAATCAAAAAAAACTTTTTTATGGTATCATCTTACAGTAAACGTAAAAATTTACCCTATCAAGAATTGAAAATTGCCATTCATTATAGGCCGTATTAATTAATTTTTTCCAAACCTGTTTTTTTAGATATAATGGTGATTTTTGTGTTTTAGTAAAGCTCGTAGTCAGAAAAAAATTTATGATGTATATTTTTGCTCTAATTTATCAAAATAAATTAGTTAGTTGTATTATGGTGTGATCTAGAAACCGCACTCTTACATATTGACCCTTCAAAGCTAATTTAGATAAGAACCCAACAATTTACCTCATTAATATGTAAAAATATTTCCTTAAATATTTAAATTCATTGATAATAAAGAAAATTAATGCAATCGTCTTTTGTAAAAAGATGATCGATCATCTTATGATTGAAAATATGTAAAAAGTTTCGTTTGCCTTTGATATCCCTGTTAATGTTACCATTTATGCTCAATCAACATATGGGATATAAATATTTACAGCAATTAAAAATAAATTTGGATCCTCATGGTTAAAATAATTAATAAATGTTGAACAAGGACACGTATTCAAATTTTTTATCTATGAAAAGAGCTTAAAATATAAACTTGAAAGACATCTTCAGTTTTTTAATATTCTCGATAAATATGATTTTATATGGTGCTTTTTACCTAGTTGATATATTACTTACTCTTTGTTGGATTGTAATAAATTAGCATGCACATGCTTTTGTAGTGGTAGAGAGAATAAATGGTAGTTTATGAGAAAATCTACAAAAATTTACTTCGTAAACATAAATTGAAAAATATGATAATTATGGAGAAAATGACTGACCTTTTGCCTATTAGGAGACAATTTATTACAGCGTGTCGCCTTCTGGTAAGAAAATGTACTTTTATCTGCTTGACACATGGCATTAACTTATAGGTACTATAAAAATGAATTAAGTTAGAGTTTTATTTCATATGGTCTTATTTAAAATAGTAGCAAAATATTACGCCCTGCGAAAATGACTAAATTTAGGGACATCCAGCCTTTTTAAAAATACTTTAAGAATTTGCCATATGAAGCCCTTGGAAATTATTATAGTAAGTAATTTTTAATATCTTTACACATGGTTAAATGTAATTGATAATTATTTTTTGTCAAAAACTGAGACCGAATTCTAATTAGAACCGGACATCTTTGTTTTAAAGATTTAATGATTGCAATACAAAAATTATCTGATTCTCCGATCTCCATCTTATTTTTAGCCCAAAAATTGTAAAATTTTTTAATATGTTGATGATCTTTTAAAACCCGCAGAAAAACACCAATTATAGCATCCCAGATCTAGTAGTCCCACGATAAATTAGTGTTTAGTATGTGTTCAAAAATTTTATTCATTTAATACCGGTGATTTTTTATCCCTTTCATCTAAACCGATTTCTTATAAGTAAACTTTAAGTATGGAATCCTCGTTTAACTGGAAAACCCGATCATGAAATGACGTTGCTGTTTTGTGTGCAAACAGCTCAATTGTCGGTATAGATACCGGCTGACAATTAAAAAAATAATTCTTAGGATTTCCCATATTTATTTTTTAACACAATTGATATAATAACAGACGATGATGAATACTTTTGATATTCATAGATAATATGATTTAAATATTAAGCTTTCTTTTTAACACTTTCAATTGGATATGATTGCCATTAAGTGTCAACCGCCAATAAACAAAAATTTTTGTTTTAATAATTTTGATGATAATTGCTTAGATTAGATGCACATGATTTTAAGAATTATATATATAAAAATATTTTTAAATAAAAAATTGCAATTCTTCGGCTTGCAATATGGCAGACGTTGAGAGTCAATTTTAATTTTGCATTTTAAAAACATAAAACAAAATTTCATAAATTTATACATTTACTTCCACGTCACATTTTTTCGTGGTATTTTTTAGGAATATATTGGTGAATTGAGTTTGGATAAGATTTATATGTAATTTAATTAAGTAGATTTATCTGGGGATAGAACTTGGAATGTCACCTTTAATAAGCGTAACCAACTAAGCTTAATTTCCCAAGACAATCCCGAAATTTTAACCTTTATTCTGAATCTAAAATTTTCTCATAAAGTCAAACTAAAATAAATTTCATCGAAATTTTTAAAATTTTGTAATATTTTCACTTGCTAAAACTCATATAAAAGCTTACTCCAAATCCGGCCACGAAAAAGTATTTTTTTTGCAATTTTTAATAACTTCAAACTTTTTTTGCTTAAAAATTATGAAAAACTGAAATAAGATATCATAGGTCTCTATCCTGCTAAAAATTTATCAATTTCACCATTTCTAAGACTTAAAATGTCATAATTCAACCAAGAAGTAAAAAACCACGGATCAATTATAAAAAACTTATTCTATAGAAAAATATTTATAATCGATTTTTACCCTATCTTTAATTGTTCTAAAGAAATTTAATTATGAAAAATTTGGTCTCTCGACATAAGTCTTGGACAGTAATGATATAATTATTCGATAAATTACTACAGATATAGCATAATCCAGGTTTTCTGATTTAAATGGAGCGTAGATTTAAAAAAATAAAATGGGTATTAAATGAAATTTTTTTATGATATTTATATTATAACACAAAAAATCCCCTAATTTATTGCTTTAACAACCTCCTTACACTGAGTCAGATATTTTTCATATGGCATGCTTTAACTGTGTCGGCGCCTGTGTCATGTAATTATAAAAACAATTTATAGCGACAAATGTACGAGTAAAAATCCTCATTTTAACTTCTTCTATCAACTATCATTTATTCCTGTTTAAAACTAAGTTTTTACATTAAAAACTGCTATATTAAACAGTGATGCCTCGAATAACGTACTCCTCGGAAGACGTGCGCTGCTCATGGCCTGCTTCTTTTTGCTTATTGATAAATCGCATAGCAAACCTTACATCACACAATGAACTAAATCAAATTCCACTATTTGGCTTAATCGCGTATGTTTGTCATGAATTTACCATTTATTCTTGAGATCGAATGAAGCCAACACACAAAATTGCTTCAAGCCGAGGTTTTACTTTTTTGTGTTAACGCGTGAATAAATTGTTTTTTATTGTATTTTAGTACAAAGCATGCTTCGCGTAACGATCGTTTCGCATAAAGAACTTGCTCCTAAAAAGAATAAATTACGTTATGCGAGGTATCATTGTTTTCAAAACTGCATAAATTTTTTTTAAAATATACAATTATAATATAAAAGCTTCACATGTTTTTTATCACTTATTTTAGAATAAATTATAGAAAATGCATATATAACTTCTGAGCTCATTTAAGAAGAATTTTACAATGATTTAACCTAATTAAAGGTTAAAGATGCATAATTGTTATTTACAGCTTTTTTCCTGTCAAAAACTTAAACTCTTCTAAATTGATTGTTTCTAAATATAATGAATTGGCATTCAGCGATTAAAATCGCCTAATGTCCAAGTAAATTGTTATCATTGTTATTTTATCAGGTTAGTTTTATTGCCAGAACTCAATTACACTTTCCGAATGATAATTTTTGATAAAAATATAGAGCATAGTAAGTTTTAATTAATTTATGATCTTTATCATGTGTAGCTACGAATAGATGTCGTATACCTAGCCTAATCAAATTTTTAGTTTAATCATTTTTTAAACAATTAGGCATTAATTAAGTGCGGCGACGGTTTAAGTTACTACCTATTTTTACGCTTGCGCAATTTTGAAGGCATTCATAAGGACCAGCGAGAGCTTTCAACAACACCGCTTTGTTAATTATTTAAGAGATGAATAAAAAAAACAAAAAGCACTAAATAAACGTCAAAACATAAAAAAAAATACAAGAGACGTAAAAACTTGAGCTCTTTTTTCTTTGATCGAAATCCTAAAATATCGATCAGAGATAAAGCAAAAAATTTTAGCATAAAATCACTTTTATTTCATTTTTTACGCTATTTATGATTGCCTTTATCGTATTTATGAGTGCCGTCTTCAGTCTTATTGAATGAATAATAGTGTATTTATCATTCTTATGGTACATTCTCCTCAGTATTTGTTGGCATTATTTTATGAATAATAATATAATTTAAAATGTCATCAAAAAAGTTAAAACCACGTTTACTTATTTTTTTGGCCACACCGCAATATTTTCATGCTTTTTGTCCACTTAGCCCGTCGGAATCACCATTTTAAATGTTTACATTATTCTTAGATATTGATTTCATCGTTATTCATCAACACTCAAGGAGCTGATCTCGATTATGGCGAAACTATTTGTGCCCTTATATCCTACAACAGTGCTAATCAGAATACAAAAGTCTTGAGCGACAATGTCATCATTAGCATTCAACGGCTACTTGATAATAAATACGATGAAAATCTTGAGGAATTGGTTTTTTATACAAAACTGTTTGAATCAGACTGCTCACCACAAGTGAAGGAGAAACTCAGAGAAATCCTTGGAATTGAAAGTAACTTAATACGAATAAATAAGATTGTAATGTCGAATACAGAAATTCGAAGCTCGTTCTTCTATTTATGTATCAAAATTGGTATTTTCTCGGCGAAAACAATCATGATGCAATGCAATACATATTCAGCATGCATTTGTGGTTAATTGAGCTCAGAAAGCAGGTTATTCGTTCCACGCGTTTTGAATTTATGTCCGATGCTGATCGTTTTCAGCAAATAGATCATATCGTAGGAATAATCGAGTATTTAAAAGACTTTTTTCAATACATGTCACTGTTCAAAGAAGATGAGACAGTCATTGAACGATTATGCGATTTTTTAGGAAATAATCAATGTATAAAATCTGATCTAATTTTAGTCATCTCCAACTTTTACGATACTTTCTGCTCAGAAGGAGGATACCCGAATTGCGAAGATGATTAACGAAAAACTTTCAGACAATTATATAAAAATATGATTTAAAAATTTAAAAATTTTTTATTTTTCTTTTTAAAAATTAAGTACGCCATAAAATAAGGGCCTCACCGGTAAAGAAAATTGAATAAGAACCCAGTTGCTTTAACAAGCGGATTTGGACAATAATAATCATCTGACTTTTTATCAACTAATTTGAAAAAAAATTGTAAAATTTTGGTTATTTACGGCTAAGGACGCTAAAAACTTAAAAATGGTGTTATCGATTTTTTTCATTATTGTAAAAAAATATTCGATATTATTCAACTTGCAGAGTACTTTAACGAAATTAACGTCAATGTTGATTCTTCTGCCCTTGAAACACACAACTTGTTTGAGGCAAGCTCTTAAAAAATCCTTCTTCTAAAACACGACGTTAAGTGCACTATTTCTCTCGTGCAATATCCTAAGCTGTGGACAAAGTTTTTTTATGTTGTAGTAGAGATAATAAGATACGAGTTGGTTCAAGGTCTAAAGATGGATACGCCTTATGATGCGTCTATATTCATTAATATAATAGATTGAGAAGCAAATTATTCATAAGGAACTCTATGCTAAGCATATATCAAGTTTTTACAGTAATTTATCGATATACTTTAAACTACATTCATTATAGTTTCTTAAACAGAAACGTGAGGAAATAGTAACATTCTCTTTCGGAATTAAAAAAATTTTATTAGAGACGTTAACATAAAAAGTATTTTAGAACGATCGGATAAAATTTGTGAGGACGGAATCTTTGTAAATATTGTCTAATCTGTTTTCGATAAAAGAAAGCGCAATGTGAGGCGAATATTATCTAACCATTAGTCTTGGATAGAAGGTGGAATAGACTAATCTGCAAATACTTTTATTAGGCTTTTTTAAAAATCGGAAAACAGCAATTATAAATGACATTCTTTATGATAGTCTTAAATATAAAGCATAGTTATCACTGATAAATGGCCTACGTATAAAAAGCAA
>JBBNEX010000344.1:0-33679 GCA_038021265.1 Cyprinella venusta
AACGACAGTGTTACCCCTTATGTTTTTTTTTTTTCGGGTCAAAACTTTGACATCCGATATCTCGGCTCTGGAAAGGTCTAGATTCTCCATTTTTGCGTGCTGGTTGACGTCTTGTGGCCCTCTGTCAGAATCCAGAGTTTCAAGAAGATCGGAGGGGGTCAAAATTTCGGCCAAAAACGACAGTGTTACCCCTTATGTTTTTTTTTCAGGTCAAAACTTTGACATCCGATATCTCGGCTCTGGAAGGGTCTAGAGCCTCCATTTTTGCGCGCTGGTCGAAGTCTCGTGGCCCTCTGTCAGAATCCAGAGTTTCAAGAAGATCGGAGGGGGTCAAAATTTCGGCCAAAAATGACAGTGTTACCCCTTATGTTTTTTTTTCAGGTCAAAACTTTGACATCTGATATCTCGGCTCTGGAAGGGTCTAGAGCCTCCATTTTTGCGCGCTGGTCGAAGTCTCGTGGCCCTCTGTCAGAATCCAGAGTTTCAAGAAGATCGGAGGGGGTCAAAATTTCGTCCAAAAACGACAGTGTTACCCCTTATGTTTTTTTTTTTCAGGTCAAAACTTTGACATCCGATATCTCGGCTCTGGAAGGGTCTAGAGCCTCCATTTTTGCGCGCTGGTCGAAGTCTCGTGGCCCTCTTTCAGAATCCAGAGTTTAAAGAAGATCGGAGGGGGTCAAAATTTTGGCCAAAAACGACAGTGTTACCCCTTATGTTTTTTTTTCGGGTCAAAACTTTGACATCCGATATCTCGGCTCTGGAAGGGTTTAGAGCCTCCATTTTTGCGCGCTGGTCGAAGTCTCGTGGCCCTCTGTCAGAATCCAGAGTTTCAAGAAGATCGGAGGGGGTCAAAATTTCGGCCAAAAACGACAGTGTTACCCCTTATGTTTTTTTTTCAGGTCAAAACTTTGACATCCAATATCTCGGCTCTGGAAGGGTCTAGAGCCTCCATTTTTGCGCGCTGGTCGAAGTCTCGTGGCCCTCTGTCAGAATCCAGAGTTTCAAGAAGATCGGAGGGGGTCAAAATTTCGGCCAAAAACGACAGTGTTACCCCTTATGTTTTTTTTCAGGTCAAAACTTTGACATCCAATATCTCGGCTCTGGAAGGGTCTAGAGCCTCCATTTTTGCGCGCTGGTCGAAGTCTCGTGGCCCTCTGTCAGAATCCAGAGTTTCAAGAAGATCGGAGGGGGTCAAAATTTTGGCCAAAAACGACAGTGTTACCCCTTATGTTTTTTTTTTCGGGTCAAAACTTTGACATCCGATATCTCGGCTCTGGAAGGGTCTAGAGCCTCCATTTTTGCGCGCTGGTCGAAGTCTCGTGGCCCTCTGTCAGAATCCAGAGTTTCAAGAAGATCGGAGGGGGTCAAAATTTCAGCCAAAAACGACAGTGTTACCCCTTATGTTTTTTTTTTCGGGTGAAAACTTTGACATCCGATATCTCGGCTCTGAAGGGTGTAGAGCCTCCATTTTTGCGTGCTGGTCGAAGTCTCGTGGCCCTCTGTCAGAATCCAGAGTTTCAAGAAGATCGGAGGGGGTCAAAATTTCGGCCAAAAAACGACAGTGTTACCCCTTATGTTTTTTCAGGTCAAAACTTTGACATCCGATATCTCGGCTCTGGAAGGGTCTAGAGCCTCCATTTTTGCGCGCTGGTCGAAGTCTCGTGGCCCTCTGTCAGAATCCAGAGTTTCAAGAAGATCGGAGGGGGTCAAAATTTCGGCCAAAAACGACAGTGTTACCCCCTTATGTTTTTTTTTTTCGGGTCAAACTTTGACATCCGATATCTCGGCTCTGGAAGGGTCTAGAGCCTCCATTTTTGTGCGCTGGTCGAAGTCTCGTGGCCCTCTGTCAGAATGCAGAGTTTCAAGAAGATCGGAGGGGGTCAAAATTTCGGCCAAAAACGACAGTGTTACCCCTTATGTTTTTTTTTTTCAGGTCAAAACTTTGACATCCGATATCTCGGCTCTGGAAGGGTCTAGAGCCTCCATTTTTGCGCGCTGGTCGAAGTCTCGTGGCCCTCTGTCAGAATCCAGAGTTTCAAGAAGATCGGAGGGGGTCAAAATTTCGGCCAAAAACGACAGTGTTACCCCTTATGTTTTTTTTTTCAGGTCAAAACTTTGACTTCCGATATCTCGGCTCTGAAGGGTCTAGAGCCTCCATTTTTGCGCGCTGGTCGAAGTCTCGTGGCCCTCTGTCAGAATCCAGAGTTTCAAGAAGATCGGAGGGGGTCAAAATTTCGGCCAAAAACGACAGTGTTACCCCTTATGTTTTTTTTTCAGGTCAAAACTTTGACATCCAATATCTCGGCTCTGGAAGGGTCTAGAGCCTCCATTTTTGCGCGCTGGTCGAAGTCTCGTGGCCCTCTGTCAGAATCCAGAGTTTCAAGAAGATCGGAGGGGGTCAAAATTTCGGCCAAAAACGACAGTGTTACCCCTTATGTTTTTTTTTTCAGGTTAAAAACTTTGACATCAGATATCTCGGCTCTGGAAGGGTCTAGAGCCTCCATTTTTGCGCGCTGGTCGAAGTCTCGTGGCCCTCTGTCAGAATCCAGAGTTTCAAGAAGATCGGAGGGGGTCAAAATTTCGGCCAAAAACGACAGTGTTACCCCTTATGTTTTTTTTTGGGTCAAAACTTTGACATCGGATATCTCGGCTCTGGAAGGGTCTAGAGCCTCCATTTTTGCGCGCTGGTCGAAGTCTCGTGGCCCTCTGTCAGAATCCAGAGTTTCAAGAAGATCGGAGGGGGTCAAAATTTCGGCCAAAAACGACAGTGTTACCCCTTATGTTTTTTTTCGGGTCAAAACTTTGACGTCTGATATCTCGGCTCTGGAAGGGTCTAGAGCCTCCATTTTTGCGCGCTGGTCGAAGTTTCGTGGCCCTCTGTCAGAATCCAGAGTTTCAAGAAGATCGGAGGGGGTCAAAATTTCGGCCAAAAACGACAGTGTTACCCCTTATGTTTTTTTTTCAGGTCAAAACTTTGACATCCGATAGCTCGGCTCTGGAAGGGTCTAGAGCCTCCATTTTTGCGCGCTGGTCGAAGTCTCGTGGCCCTCTGTCAGAATCCAGAGTTTCAAGAAGATCGGAGGGGGTCAAAATTTCGGCCAAAAACGACAGTGTTACCCCTTATGTTTTTTTTTTTTCAGGTCAAAACTTTGACATCCGATATCTCAGCTCTGGAAGGGTCTAGAGCCTCCATTTTTGCGCGCTGGTTGAAGTCTTGTGGCCCTCTGTCAGAATCCAGAGTTTCAAGAAGATCGGAGGGGGTCAAAATTTCGGCCAAAAACGACAGTGTTACCCCTTATGTTTTTTTTTCGGGTCAAAACTTTGACATCCGATATCTCGGCTCTGGAAGGGTTTAGAGCCTCTATTTTTGCGCGCTGGTCGAAGTCTCGTGGCCCTCTGTCAGAATCCAGAGTTTCAAGAAGATCGGAGGGGGTCAAAATTTCGGCCAAAAACGACAGTGTTACCCCTTATGTTTTTTTTTTCGGGTCAAAACTTTGACATCCGATATCTCGGCTCTGGAAGGGTTTAGAGCCTCCATTTTTGCGCGCTGGTCGAAGTCTCGTGGCCCTCTGTCAGAATCCAGAGTTTCAAGAAGATCGGAGGGGGTCAAAATTTCGGCCAAAAACGACAGTGTTACCCCTTATGTTTTTTTTCAGGTCAAAACTTTGACATCCGATATCTCGGCTCTGGAAGGGTCTAGAGCCTCCATTTTTGCGCGCTGGTCGAAGTCTCGTGGCCCTCTGTCAGAATCCAGAGTTTCCAGAAGATCGGAGGGGGTCAAAATTTCGGCCAAAAACGACAGTGTTACCCCTTATGTTTTTTTTTTTCGGGTCAAAACTTTGACATCCGATATCTCGGCTCTGGAAGGGTCTAGATTCTCCATTTTTGCGTGCTGGTTGAAGTCTTGTGGCCCTCTGTCAGAATCCAGAGTTTCAAGAAGATCGGAGGAGGTCAAAATTTCGGCCAAAAACGACAGTGTTACCCCTTATGTTTTTTTTTTCAGGTCAAAACTTTGACATCCGATATCTCAGCTCTGGAAGGGTCTAGAGCCTCCATTTTTGCGCGCTGGTTGAAGTCTTGTGGCCCTCTGTCAGAATCCAGAGTTTCAAGAAGATCGGAGGGGGTCAAAATTTCGGCCAAAAACGACAGTGTTACCCCTTATGTTTTTTTTTCGGGTCAAAACTTTGACATCCGATATCTCGGCTCTGGAAGGGTCTAGAGCCTCCATTTTTGCGCGCTGGTCGAAGTCTCGTGGCCCTCTGTCAGAATCCAGAGTTTCAAGAAGATCGGAGGGGGTCAAAATTTCGGCCAAAAACGACAGTGTTACCCCTTATGTTTTTTTCAGGTCAAAACTTTGACATCCGATATCTCGGCTCTGGAAGGGTCTAGAGCCTCCATTTTTGCGCGCTGGTCGAAGTCTCGTGGCCCTCTGTCAGAATCCAGAGTTTAAAGAAGATCGGAGGGGGTCAAAATTTCGGCCAAAAACGACAGTGTTACCCCTTATGGTTTTTTTTTTCGGGTCAAAACTTTGACATCCGATATCTCGGCTCTGGAAGGGTTTAGAGCCTCCATTTTTGCGCGCTGGTCGAAGTCTCGTGGCCCTCTGTCAGAATCCAGAGTTTCAAGAAGATCGGAGGGGGTCAAAATTTCGGCCAAAAACGACAGTGTTACCCCTTATGTTTTTTTTCAGGTCAAAACTTTGACATCCGATATCTCGGCTCTGGAAGGGTCTAGAGCCTCCATTTTTGCGCGCTGGTCGAAGCCTCGTGGCCCTCTGTCAGAATCCAGAGTTTCCAGAAGATCGGAGGGGGTCAAAATTTCGGCCAAAAACGACAGTGTTACCCCTTATGTTTTTTTTTCGGGTCAAAACTTTGACATCCGATATCTCGGCTCTGGAATGGTCTAGAGCCTCCATTTTTGCGCGCTGGTCGAAGTCTCGTGGCCCTCTGTCAGAATCCAGAGTTTCAAGAAGATCGGAGGGGGTCAAAATTTCGGCCAAAAACGACAGTGTTACTCCTTATATTTTTTTTTTCAGGTCAAAACTTTGACATCCGACATCTCGGCTCTGGAAGGGTCTAGAGCCTCCATTTTTGCGCGCTGGTCGAAGTCTCGTGGCCCTCTGTCAGAATCCAGAGTTTCAAGAAGATCGGAGGGGGTCAAAATTTCGGCCAAAAACGACAGTGTTACCCCTTATGTTTTTTTTTCAGGTCAAAACTTTGACATCCGATATCTCGGCTCTGGAAGGGTCTAGAGCCTCCATTTTTGCGCGCTGGTCGAAGTCTTGTGGCCCTCTGTCAGAATCCAGAGTTTCAAGAATATCGGAGGGGGTCAAAATTTCGGCCAAAAATGACAGTGTTACCCCTTATGTTTTTTTTTGGGTCAAAACTTTGACATCGGATATCTCGGCTCTGGAAGGGTCTAGAGCCTCCATTTTTGCGCGCTGGTCGAAGTCTCGTGGCCCTCTGTCAGAATCCAGAGTTTCAAGAAGATCGGAGGGGGTCAAAATTTCGGCCAAAAACGACAGTGTTACCCCTTATGTTTTTTTCGGGTCAAAACTTTGACGTCTGATATCTCGGCTCTGGAAGGGTCTAGAGCCTCCATTTTTGCGCGCTGGTCGAAGTCTCGTGGCCCTCTGTCAGAATCCAGAGTTTCAAGAAGATCGGAGGGGGTCAAAATTTCGGCCAAAAACGACAGTGTTACCCCTTATGTTTTTTTTCAGGTCAAAACTTTGACATCCGATATCTCGGCTCTGGAAGGGTCTAGAGCCTCCATTTTTGCGCGCTGGTCGAAGTCTCGTGGCCCTCTGTCAGAATCCAGAGTTTCAAGAAGATCGGAGGAGGTCAAAATTTCGGCCAAAAACGACAGTGTTACCCCTTATGTTTTTTTTCAGGTCAAAACTTTGACATCCGATATCTCGGCTCTGGAAGGGTCTAGAGCCTCCATTTTTGCGCGCTGGTCGAAGTCTCGTGGCCCTCTTTCAGAATCCAGAGTTTAAAGAAGATCGGAGGGGGTCAAAATTTTGGCCAAAAACGACAGTGTTACCCCTTATGTTTTTTTTTCGGGTCAAAACTTTGACATCCGATATCTCGGCTCTGGAAGGGTTTAGAGCCTCCATTTTTGCGCGCTGGTCGAAGTCTCGTGGCCCTCTGTCAGAATCCAGAGTTTCAAGAAGATCGGAGGGGGTCAAAATTTCGGCCAAAAACGACAGTGTTATCCCTTATGTTTTTTTTCAGGTCAAAACTTTGACATCCGATATCTCGGCTCTGGAAGGGTCTAGAGCCTCCATTTTTGCGCGCTGGTCGAAGTCTCGTGGCCCTCTGTCAGAATCCAGAGTTTCCAGAAGATCGGAGGGGGTCAAAATTTCGGCCAAAAACGACAGTGTTACCCCTTATGTTTTTTTTTCGGGTCAAAACTTTGACATCCGATATCTCGGCTCTGGAAAGGTCTAGATTCTCCATTTTTGCGTGCTGGTTGACGTCTTGTGGCCCTCTGTCAGAATCCAGAGTTTCAAGAAGATCGGAGGGGGTCAAAATTTCGGCCAAAAACGACAGTGTTACCCCTTATGTTTTTTTTTTCAGGTCAAAACTTTGACATCCGATATCTCGGCTCTGGAAGGGCCTAGAGCCTCCATTTTTGCGCGCTGGTCGAAGTCTCGTGGCCCTCTGTCAGAATCCAGAGTTTCAAGAAGATCGGAGGGGGTCAAAATTTCGGCCAAAAACGACAATCTTACCCCTTATGTTTTTTTTTTCAGGTCAAAACTTTGACTTCCGATATCTCGGCTCTGGAAGGGTCTAGAGCCTCCATTTTTGCGCGCTGGTCGAAGTCTCGTGGCCCTCTGTCAGAATCCAGAGTTTCAAGAAGATCGGAGGGGGTCAAAATTTCGGCCAAAAACGACAGTGTTACCCCTTATGTTTTTTTTCAGGTCAAAACTTTGACATCCGATATCTCGGCTCTGGAAGGGTCTAGAGCCTCCATTTTTGCGCGCTGGTCGAAGTCTCGTGGCCCTCTTTCAGAATCCAGAGTTTAAAGAAGATCGGAGGGGGTCAAAATTTTGTCCAAAAACGACAGTGTTACCCCTTATGTTTTTTTTTCGGGTCAAAACTTTGACATCCGATATCTCGGCTCTGGAAGGGTTTAGAGCCTCCATTTTTGCGCGCTGGTCGAAGTCTCGTGGCCCTCTGTCAGAATCCAGAGTTTCAAGAAGATCGGAGGGGGTCAAAATTTCGGCCAAAAACGACAGTGTTATCCCTTATGTTTTTTTTCAGGTCAAAACTTTGACATCCGATATCTCGGCTCTGGAAGGGTCTAGAGCCTCCATTTTTGCGCGCTGGTCGAAGTCTCGTGGCCCTCTGTCAGAATCCAGAGTTTCCAGAAGATCGGAGGGGGTCAAAATTTCGGCCAAAAACGACAGTGTTACCCCTTATGTTTTTTTTTCGGGTCAAAACTTTGACATCCGATATCTCGGCTCTGGAAAGGTCTAGATTCTCCATTTTTGCGTGCTGGTTGACGTCTTGTGGCCCTCTGTCAGAATCCAGAGTTTCAAGAAGATCGGAGGGGGTCAAAATTTCGGCCAAAAACGACAGTGTTACCCCTTATGTTTTTTTTTTCAGGTCAAAACTTTGACATCCGATATCTCGGCTCTGGAAGGGCCTAGAGCCTCCATTTTTGCGCGCTGGTCGAAGTCTCGTGGCCCTCTGTCAGAATCCAGAGTTTCAAGAAGATCGGAGGGGGTCAAAATTTCGGCCAAAAACGACAATCTTACCCCTTATGTTTTTTTTTTCAGGTCAAAACTTTGACTTCCGATATCTCGGCTCTGGAAGGGTCTAGAGCCTCCATTTTTGCGCGCTGGTCGAAGTCTCGTGGCCCTCTGTCAGAATCCAGAGTTTCAAGAAGATCGGAGGGGGTCAAAATTTCGGCCAAAAACGACAGTGTTACCCCTTATGTTTTTTTTTTTCAGGTCAAAACTTTGACATCCAATATCTCGGCTCTGGAAGGGTCTAGAGCCTCCATTTTTGCGCGCTGGTCGAAGTCTCGTGGCCCTCTGTCAGAATCCAGAGTTTCAAGAAGATCGGAGGGGGTCAAAATTTCGGCCAAAAACGACAGTGTTACCCCTTATGTTTTTTTTTCAGGTCAAAACTTTGACATCCGATATCTCGGCTCTGGAAGGGTCTAGAGCCTCCATTTTTGCGCGCTGGTCGAAGTCTCGTGGCCCTCTGTCAGAATCCAGAGTTTCAAGAAGATCGGAGGGGGTCAAAATTTCGGCCAAAAACGACAGTGTTACCCCTTATGTTTTTTTTTGGGTCAAAACTTTGACATCGGATATCTCGGCTCTGGAAGGGTCTAGAGCCTCCATTTTTGCGCGCTGGTCGAAGTCTCGTGGCCCTCTGTCAGAATCCAGAGTTTCAAGAAGATCGGAGGGGGTCAAAATTTCGGCCAAAAACGACAGTGTTACCCCTTATGTTTTTTTTTCAGGTCAAAACTTTGACATCCGATATCTCGGCTCTGGAAGGGTCTAGAGCCTCCATTTTTGCGCGCTGGTCGAAGTCTCGTGGCCCTCTGTCAGAATCCAGAGTTTAAAGAAGATCGGAGGGGGTCAAAATTTCGGCCAAAAACGACAGTGTTACCCCTTATGTTTTTTTTTTTTCGGGTGAAAACTTTGACATCCGATATCTCGGCTCTGGAAGGGTTTAGAGCCTCCATTTTTGCGCGCTGGTCGAAGTCTCGTGGCCCTCTGTCAGAATCCAGAGTTTCAAGAAGATCGGAGGGGGTCAAAATTTCGGCCAAAAACGACAGTGTTACCCCTTATGTTTTTTTTCAGGTCAAAACTTTGACATCCGATATCTCGGCTCTGGAAGGGTCTAGAGCCTCCATTTTTGCGCGCTGGTCGAAGTCTCGTGGCCCTCTGTCAGAATCCAGAGTTTCCAGAAGATCGGAGGGGGTCAAAATTTCGGCCAAAAACGACAGTGTTACCCCTTATGTTTTTTTTTCGGGTCAAAACTTTGACATCCGATATCTCGGCTCTGGAAGAGTCTAGATTCTCCATTTTTGCGTGCTGGTTGAAGTCTTGTGGCCCTCTGTCAGAATCCAGAGTTTCAACGAGATCGGAGGAGGTCAAAATTTCGGCCAAAAACGACAGTGTTACCCCTTATGTTTTTTTTCAGGTCAAAACTTTGACATCCGATATCTCGGCTCTGGAAGGGTCTAGAGCCTCCATTTTTGCGCGCTGGTCGAAGTCTCGTGGCCCTCTTTCAGAATCCAGAGTTTCAAGAAGATCGGAGGGGGTCAAAATTTTGGCCAAAAACGACAGTGTTACCCCTTATGTTTTTTTTTCGGGTCAAAACTTTGACATCCGATATCTCGGCTCTGGAAGGGTTTAGAGCCTCCATTTTTGCGCGCTGGTCGAAGTCTCGTGGCCCTCTGTCAGAATCCAGAGTTTCAAGAAGATCGGAGGGGGTCAAAATTTCGGCCAAAAACGACAGTGTTATCCCTTATGTTTTTTTTCAGGTCAAAACTTTGACATCCGATATCTCGGCTCTGGAAGGGTCTAGAGCCTCCATTTTTGCGCGCTGGTCGAAGTCTCGTGGCCCTCTGTCAGAATCCAGAGTTTCCAGAAGATCGGAGGGGGTCAAAATTTCGGCCAAAAACGACAGTGTTACCCCTTATGTTTTTTTTTCGGGTCAAAACTTTGACATCCGATATCTCGGCTCTGGAAAGGTCTAGATTCTCCATTTTTGCGTGCTGGTTGACGTCTTGTGGCCCTCTGTCAGAATCCAGAGTTTCAAGAAGATCGGAGGGGGTCAAAATTTCGGCCAAAAACGACAGTGTTACCCCTTATGTTTTTATTTTCAGGTCAAAACTTTGACATCCGATATCTCGGCTCTGGAAGGGTCTAGAGCCTCCATTTTTGCGCGCTGGTCGAAGTCTCGTGGCCCTCTGTCAGAATCCAGAGTTTCAAGAAGATCGGAGGGGGTCAAAATTTCGGCCAAAAACGACAGTCTTACCCCTTATGTTTTTTTTTTCAGGTCAAAACTTTGACTTCCGATATCTCGGCTCTGGAAGGGTCTAGAGCCTCCATTTTTGCGCGCTGGTCGAAGTCTCGTGGCCCTCTGTCAGAATCCAGAGTTTCAAGAAGATCGGAGGGGGTCAAAATTTCGGCCAAAAACGACAGTGTTACCCCTTATGTTTTTTTTTCAGGTCAAAACTTTGACATCCAATATCTCGGCTCTGGAAGGGTCTAGAGCCTCCATTTTTGCGCGCTGGTCGAAGTCTCGTGGCCCTCTGTCAGAATCCAGAGTTTCAAGAAGATCGGAGGGGGTCAAAATTTCGGCCAAAAACGACAGTGTTACCCCTTATGTTTTTTTTTCAGGTCAAAACTTTGACATCCGATATCTCGGCTCTGGAAGGGTCTAGAGCCTCCATTTTTGCGCGCTGGTCGAAGTCTCGTGGCCCTCTGTCAGAATCCAGAGTTTCAAGAAGATCGGAGGGGGTCAAAATTTCGGCCAAAAACGACAGTGTTACCCCTTATGTTTTTTTTTGGGTCAAAACTTTGACATCGGATATCTCGGCTCTGGAAGGGTCTAGAGCCTCCATTTTTGCGCGCTGGTCGAAGTCTCGTGGCCCTCTGTCAGAATCCAGAGTTTCAAGAAGATCGGAGGGGGTCAAAATTTCGGCCAAAAACGACAGTGTTACCCCTTATGTTTTTTTTTTCGGTTGAAAACTTTGACATCCGATATCTCGGCTCTGGAAGGGTTTAGAGCCTCCATTTTTGCGCGCTGGTCGAAGTCTCGTGGCCCTCTGTCAGAATCCAGAGTTTCAAGAAGATCGGAGGGGGTCAAAATTTCGGCCAAAAACGACAGTGTTACCCCTTATGTTTTTTTTCAGGTCAAAACTTTGACATCCGATATCTCGGCTCTGGAAGGGTCTAGAGCCTCCATTTTTGCGCGCTGGTCGAAGTCTCGTGGCCCTCTGTCAGAATCCAGAGTTTCCAGAAGATCGGAGGGGGTCAAAATTTCGGCCAAAAACGACAGTGTTACCCCTTATGTTTTTTTTTCGGGTCAAAACTTTGACATCCGATATCTCGGCTCTGGAAGCGTCTAGATTCTCCATTTTTGCGTGCTGGTTGAAGTCTTGTGGCCCTCTGTCAGAATCCAGAGTTTCAAGAAGATCGGAGGAGGTCAAAATTTCGGCCAAAAACGACAGTGTTACCCCTTATGTTTTTTTTTCGGGTCAAAACTTTGACATCCGATATCTCAGCTCTGGAAGGGTCTAGAGCCTCCATTTTTGCGCGCTGGTTGAAGTCTTGTGGCCCTCTGTCAGAATCCAGAGTTTCAAGAAGACCGGAGGGGGTCAAAATTTCGGCCAAAAACGACAGTGTTACCCCTTATGTTTTTTTTTCGTGTCAAAACTTTGACATCCGATATCTCGGCTCTGGAATGGTCTAGAGCCTCCATTTTTGCGCGCTGGTCGAAGTCTCGTGGCCCTCTGTCAGAATCCAGAGTTTCAAGAAGATCGGAGGGGGTCAAAATTTCGGCCAAAAACGACAGTGTTACCCCTTATGTTTTTTTCAGGTCAAAACTTTGACATCCGATATCTCGGCTCTGGAAGGGTTTAGAGCCTCCATTTTTGCGCGCTGGTCGAAGTCTCGTGGCCCTCTGTCAGAATCCAGAGTTTAAAGAAGATCGGAGGGGGTCAAAATTTCGGCCAAAAACGACAGTGTTACCCCTTATGTTGTTTTTTTTCAGGTCAAAACTTTGACATCCGATATCTCGGCTCTGGAAGGGTTTAGAGCCTCCATTTTTGCGCGCTGGTCGAAGTCTCGTGGCCCTCTGTCAGAATCCAGAGTTTCAAGAAGATCGGAGGGGGTCAAAATTTCGGCCAAAAATGACAGTGTTACCCCTTATGTTTTTTTTCAGGTCAAAACTTTGACATCCGATATCTCGGCTCTGGAAGGGTCTAGAGCCTCCATTTTTGCGCGCTGGTCGAAGCCTCGTGGCCCTCTGTCAGAATCCAGAGTTTCCAGAAGATCGGAGGGGGTCAAAATTTCGGCCAAAAACGACAGTGTTACCCCTTATGTTTTTTTTTCGGGTCAAAACTTTGACATCCGATATCTCGGCTCTGGAAGGGTCTAGAGCCTCCATTTTTGCGCGCTGGTCGAAGTCTCGTGGCCCTCTGTCAGAATCCAGAGTTTCAAGAAGATCGGAGGGGGTCAAAATTTCGGCAAAAAAAACGACAGTGTTACCCCTTATGTTTTTTTCGGGTCAAAACTTTGACGTCTGATATCTCGGCTCTGGAAGGGTCTAGAGCCTCCATTTTTGCGCGCTGGTCGAAGTCTCGTGGCCCTCTGTCAGAATCCAGAGTTTAAAGAAGATCGGAGGGGGTCAAAATTTCGGCCAAAAACGACAGTGTTACCCCTTATGTTTTTTTTTCGGGTCAAAACTTTGACATCCGATATCTCGGCTCTGGAAGGGTTTAGAGCCTCCATTTTTGCGCGCTGGTCGAAGTCTCGTGGCCCTCTGTCAGAATCCAGAGTTTCAAGAAGATCGGAGGGTTTCAAAATTTCGGCCAAAAACGACAGTGTTACCCCTTATGTTTTTTCCAGGTCAAAACTTTGACATCCGATATCTCGGCTCTGGAAGGGTCTAGAGCCTCCATTTTTTGCGCGCTGGTCGAAGTCTCGTGGCCCTCTGTCAGAATCCAGAGTTTAAAGAAGATCGGAGGGGGTCAAAATTTCGGCCAAAAACGACAGTGTTACCCCTTATGTTTTTTTTTTTTCGGGTCAAAACTTTGACATCCGATATCTCGGCTGTGGAAGTGTTTAGAGCCTCCATTTTTGCGCGCTGGTCGAAGTCTCGTGGCCCTCTGTCAGAATCCAGAGTTTCAAGAAGATCGGAGGGGGTCAAAATTTCGGCCAAAAACGACAGTGTTACCCCTTATGTTTTTTTTCAGGTCAAAACTTTGACATCCGATATCTCGGCTCTGGAAGGGTCTAGAGCCTCCATTTTTGCGCGCTGGTCGAAGTCTCGTGGCCCTCTGTCAGAATCCAGAGTTTCAAGAAGATCGGAGGGGGTCAAAATTTCGGCCAAAAACGACAGTGTTACCCCTTATGTTTTTTTTTCGGGTCAAAACTTTGACATCCGATATCTCGGCTCTGGAAGGGTCTAGATTCTCCATTTTTGCGTGCTGGTTGAAGTCTTGTGGCCCTCTGTCAGAATCCAGAGTTTCAAGAAGATCGGAGGAGGTCAAAATTTCGGCCAAAAACGACAGTGTTACCCCTTATGTTTTTTTTTCAGGTCAAAACTTTGACATCCAATATCTTGGCTCTGGAAGGGTCTAGAGCCTCCATTTTTGCGCGCTGGTCGAAGTCTCGTGGCCCTCTTTCAGAATCCAGAGTTTAAAGAAGATCGGAGGGGGTCAAAATTTTGGCCAAAAACGACAGTGGGTCTAGAGCCTCCATTTTTGCGCGCTGGTCGAAGTCTCGTGGCCCTCTGTCAGAATCCAGACACTGACATCCAGAATCCAAACACAGAATCCAGACACATCCAGAATCCAAACACTGTCGTTTTTGGCCGAAATTTTGACCCCCTCCGATCTTCTTGAAACTCTGGATTCTGACAGAGGGCCACGAGACTTCGACCAGCGCGCAAAAATGGAGGCTCTAGACCCTTCCAGAGCCGAGATATCGGATGTCAAAGTTTTGACCTGAAAAAAAAAACATAAGGGGTAACACTGTCGTTTTTGGCCGAAATTTTGACCCCCTCCGATCTTCTTGAAACTCTGGATTCTGACAGAGGGCCACGAGACTTCGACCAGCGCGCAAAAATGGAGGCTCTAGACCCTTCCAGAGCCGAGATATCGGATGTCAAAGTATTGACCCGAAAAAAAAAACATAAGGGGTAACACTGTCGTTTTTGGCCGAAATTTTGACCCCCTCCGATCTTCTTGAAACTCTGGATTCTGACAGAGGGCCACGAGACTTCGACCAGCGTGCAAAAATGGAGGCTCTAGACCCTTCCAGAGCCGAGATATCGGATGTCAAAGTTTTGACCTGAAAAAAAACATAAGGGGTAACACTGTCATTTTTGGCCGAAATTTTGACCCCCTCCGATCTTCTTGAAACTCTGGATTCTGACAGAGGGCCACGAGACTTCGACCAGCGCGCAAAAATGGAGGCTCTAGACCCTTCCAGAGCCGAGATATCGGATGTCAAAGTTTTGACCTGAAAAAAAAAACATAAGGGGTAACACTGTCGTTTTTGGCCGAAATTTTGACCCCCTCCGATCTTCTCGAAACTCTGGATTCTGACAGAGGGCCACGAGACTTCGACCAGCGCGCAAAAATGGAGGCTCTAGACCCTTCCAGAGCCAAGATATCAGATGTCAAAGTTTTGACCCGAAAAAAAGGGGTAACACTGTCGTTTTTGGCCGAAATTTTGACCCCCTCCGATCTTCTTGAAACTCTGGATTCTGACAGAGGGCTACGAGACTTCGACCAGCGCGCAAAAATGGAGGCTCTAGACCCTTCCAGAGCCGAGATATCGGATGTCAAAGTTTTGACCTGAAAAAAAAACATAAGGGGTAACACTGTCGTTTTTGGCCGAAATTTTGACCCCCTCCGATCTTCTTGAAACTCTGGATTCTGACAGAGGGCCACGAGACTTCGACCAGCGCGCAAAAATGGAGGCTCTAGACCCTTCCAGAGCCGAGATGTCGGATGTCAAAGTTTTGACCTGAAAAAAAAACATAAGGGGTAACACTGTCGTTTTTGGCCGAAATTTTGACCCCCTCCGATCTTCTTGAAACTCTGGATTCTGACAGAGGGCCACGAGACTTCGACCAGCGCGCAAAAATGGAGGCTCTAGACCCTTCCAGAGCCGAGATATCGGATGTCAAAGTTTTGACCTGAAAAAAAAACATAAGGGGTAACACTGTCATTTTTGGCCGAAATTTTGACCCCCTCCGATCTTCTTGAAACTCTGGATTCTGACAGAGGGCCACGAGACTTCGACCAGCGCGCAAAAATGGAGGCTCTAGACCCTTCCAGAGCCGAGATATCGGATGTCAAAGTTTTAACCTGAAAAAAAAAAACATAAGGGGTAACACTGTCGTTTTTGGCCGAAATTTTGACCCCCTCCGATCTTCTTGAAACTCTGGATTCTGACAGAGGGCCACGAGACTTCGACCAGCGCGCAAAAATGGAGGCTCTAGACCCTTCCAGAGCCAAGATATCAGATGTCAAAGTTTTGACCCGAAAAAAAAACATAAGGGGTAACACTGTCGTTTTTGGCCGAAATTTTGACCCCCTCCGATCTTCTTGAAACTCTGGATTCTGACAGAGGGCCACGAGACTTCGACCAGCGCGCAAAAATGGAGGCTCTAGACCCTTCCAGAGCCGAGATATCGGATGTCAAAGTTTTGACCTGAAAAAAAAACATAAGGGGTAACACTGTCGTTTTTGGCCGAAATTTTGACCCCCTCCGATCTTCTTGAAACTCTGGATTCTGACAGAGGGCCACGAGACTTCGACCAGCGCGCAAAAATGGAGGCTCTAGACCCTTCCAAAGCCGAGATATCGGATGTCAAAGTTTTGACCTGAAAAAAAAAACATAAGGGGTAACACTGTCGTTTTTGGCCGAAATTTTGACCCCCTCCGATCTTCTTGAAACTCTGGATTCTGACAGAGGGCCATGAGACTTCGACCAGCGCGCAAAAATGGAGGCTCTAGACCCTTCCAGAGCCGAGATATCGGATGTCAAAGTTTTGACCCGAAAAAAAAACATAAGGGGTAACACTGTCGTTTTTGGCCGAAATTTTGACCCCCTCTGATCTTCTTGAAACTCTGGATTCTGACAGAGGGCCACGAGACTTCGACCAGCGCGCAAAAATGGAGGCTCTAGACCCTTCCAGAGCCGAGATATCGGATGTCAAAGTTTTGACCTGAAAAAAAAACATAAGGGGTAACACTGTCATTTTTGGCCGAAATTTTGACCCCCTCCGATCTTCTTGAAACTCTGGATTCTGACAGAGGGCCACGAGACTTCGACCAGCGCGAAAAAATGGAGGCTCTAGACCCTTCCAGAGCCGAGATATCGGATGTCAAAGTTTTAACCTGAAAAAAAAAAACATAAGGGGTAACACTGTCGTTTTTGGCCGAAATTTTGACCCCCTCCGATCTTCTTGAAACTCTGGATTCTGACAGAGGGCCACGAGACTTCGACCAGCGCGCAAAAATGGAGGCTCTAGACCCTTCCAGAGCCAAGATATCAGATGTCAAAGTTTTGACCCGAAAAAAAAACATAAGGGGTAACACTGTCGTTTTTGGCCGAAATTTTGACCCCCTCCGATCTTCTTGAAACTCTGGATTCTGACAGAGGGCCACGAGACTTCGACCAGCGCGCAAAAATGGAGGCTCTAGACCCTTCCAGAGCCGAGATATCGGATGTCAAAGTTTTGACCTGAAAAAAAAACATAAGGGGTAACACTGTCGTTTTTGGCCGAAATTTTGACCCCCTCCGATCTTCTTGAAACTCTGGATTCTGACAGAGGGCCACGAGACTTCGACCAGCGCGCAAAAATGGAGGCTCTAGACCCTTCCAGAGCTGAGATATCGGATGTCAAAGTTTTGACCTGAAAAAAAAACATAAGGGGTAACACTGTCGTTTTTGGCCGAAATTTTGACCCCCTCCGATCTTCTTGAAACTCTGGATTCTGACAGAGGGCCACGAGACTTCGACCAGCGTGCAAAAATGGAGGCTCTAGACCCTTCCAGAGCCGAGATATTGGATGTCAAAGTTTTGACCTGAAAAAAAAACCATAAGGGGTAACACTGTCGTTTTTGGCCGAAATTTTGACCCCCTCCGATCTTCTTGAAACTCTGGATTCTGACAGAGGGCCACGAGACTTCGACCAGCGTGCAAAAATGGAGGCTCTAGACCCTTCCAGAGCCGAGATATCGGATGTCAAAGTTTTGACCTGAAAAAAAAAACATAAGGGGTAACACTGTCGTTTTTGGCCGAAATTTTGACCCCCTCCGATCTTCTTGAAACTCTGGATTCTGACAGAGGGCCACGAGACTTCGACCAGCGCGCAAAAATGGAGGCTCTAGACCCTTCCAGAGCCGAGATATCGGATGTCAAAGTTTTGACCTGAAAAAAAAACATAAGGGGTAACACTGTCGTTTTTGGCCGAAATTTTGACCCCCTCCGATCTTCTTGAAACTCTGGATTCTGACAGAGGGCCACGAGACTTCGACCAGCGCGCAAAAATGGAGGCTCTAGACCCTTCCAGAGCCGAGATATTGGATGTCAAAGTTTTGACCTGAAAAAAAAAAACATAAGGGGTAACACTGTCGTTTTTGGCCGAAATTTTGACCCCCTCCGATTTTCTTGAAACTCTGGATTCTGACAGAGGGCCACGAGACTTCGACCAGCGCGCAAAAATGGAGGCTCTAGACCCTTCCAGAGCCGAGATATCGGATGTCAAAGTTTTGACCTGAAAAAAAAAACATAAGGGGTAACACTGTCGTTTTTGGCCGAAATTTTGACCCCCTCCGATCTTCTTGAAACTCTGGATTCTGACAGAGGGCCACGAGACTTCGACCAGCGTGCAAAAATGGAGGCTCTAGACCCTTCCAGAGCCGAGATATCGGATGTCAAAGTTTTGACCTGAAAAAAAAACATAAGGGGTAACACTGTCATTTTTGGCCGAAATTTTGACCCCCTCCGATCTTCTTGAAACTCTGGATTCTGACAGAGGGCCACGAGACTTCGACCAGCGCGCAAAAATGGAGGCTCTAGACCCTTCCAGAGCCGAGATATCGGATGTCAAAGTTTTAACCTGAAAAAATAAAACATAAGGGGTAACACTGTCGTTTTTGGCCGAAATTTTGACCCCCTCCGATCTTCTTGAAACTCTGGATTCTGACAGAGGGCCACGAGACTTCGACCAGCGCGCAAAAATGGAGGCTCTAGACCCTTCCAGAGCCAAGATATCAGATGTCAAAGTTTTGACCCGAAAAAAAAACATAAGGGGTAACACTGTCGTTTTTGGCCGAAATTTTGACCCCCTCCGATCTTCTTGAAACTCTGGATTCTGACAGAGGGCCACGAGACTTCGACCAGCGCGCAAAAATGGAGGCTCTAGACCCTTCCAGAGCCGAGATATCGGATGTCAAAGTTTTGACCTGAAAAAAAAACATAAGGGGTAACACTGTCGTTTTTGGCCGAAATTTTGACCCCCTCCGATCTTCTTGAAACTCTGGATTCTGACAGAGGGCCACAAGACTTCGAACAGCGCGCAAAAATGGAGGCTCTAGACCCTTCCAGAGCCGAGATATCGGATGTCAAAGTTTTGACCCGAAAAAAAAAAAACATAAGGGGTAACACTGTCATTTTTGGCCGAAATTTTGACCCCCTCCGATCTTCTTGAAACTCTGGATTCTGACAGAGGGCCACGAGACTTCGACCAGCGCGCAAAAATGGAGGCTCTAGACCCTTCCAGAGCCGAGATATCGGATGTCAAAGTTTTAACCTGAAAAAATAAAACGTAAGGGGTAACACTGTCGTTTTTGGCCGAAATTTTGACCCCCTCCGATCTTCTTGAAACTCTGGATTCTGACAGAGGGCCACGAGACTTCGACCAGCGTGCAAAAATGGAGGCTCTAGACCCTTCCAGAGCCGAGATATCGGATGTCAAAGTTTTGACCTGAAAAAAAAACGTAAGGGGTAACACTGTCATTTTTGGCCGAAATTTTGACCCCCTCCGATCTTCTTGAAACTCTGGATTCTGACAGAGGGCCACGAGACTTCGACCAGCGCGCAAAAATGGAGGCTCTAGACCCTTCCAGAGCCGAGATATCGGATGTCAAAGTTTTAACCTGAAAAAATAAAACATAAGGGGTAACACTGTCGTTTTTGGCCGAAATTTTGACCCCCTCCGATCTTCTTGAAACTCTGGATTCTGACAGAGGGCCACGAGACTTCGACCAGCGCGCAAAAATGGAGGCTCTAGACCCTTCCAGAGCCAAGATATCAGATGTCAAAGTTTTGACCCGAAAAAAAAACATAAGGGGTAACACTGTCGTTTTTGGCCGAAATTTTGACCCCCTCCGATCTTCTTGAAACTCTGGATTCTGACAGAGGGCCACGAGACTTCGACCAGCGCGCAAAAATGGAGGCTCTAGACCCTTCCAGAGCCGAGATATCGGATGTCAAAGTTTTAACCTGAAAAAATAAACATAAGGGGTAACACTGTCGTTTTTGGCCGAAATTTTGACCCCCTCCGATCTTCTTGAAACTCTGGATTCTGACAGAGGGCCACGAGACTTCGACCAGCGCGCAAAAATGGAGGCTCTAGACCCTTCCAGAGCCAAGATATCAGATGTCAAAGTTTTGACCCGAAAAAAAAAACATAAGGGGTAACACTGTCGTTTTTGGCCGAAATTTTGACCCCCTCCGATCTTCTTGAAACTCTGGATTCTGACAGAGGGCCACGAGACTTCGACCACCGCGCAAAAATGGAGGCTCTAGACCCTTCCAGAGCCGAGATATCGGATGTCAAAGTTTTGACCTGAAAAAAAAACATAAGGGGTAACACTGTCGTTTTTGGCCGAAATTTTGACCCCCTCCGATCTTCTTGAAACTCTGGATTCTGACAGAGGGCCACGAGACTTCGACCAGCGCGCAAAAATGGAGGCTCTAGACCCTTCCAGAGCCGAGATATCGGATTTCAAAGTTTTGACCTGAAATAAAAACATAAGGGGTAACACTGTCGTTTTTGGCCGAAATTTTGACCCCCTCCGATCTTCTTGAAACTCTGGATTCTGACAGAGGGCCACGAGACTTCGACCAGCGCGCAAAAATGGAGGCTCTAGACCCTTCCAGAGCCGAGATATTGGATGTCAAAGTTTTGACCTGAAAAAAAAAACATAAGGGGTAACACTGTCGTTTTTGGCCGAAATTTTGACCCCCTCCGATCTTCTTGAAACTCTGGATTCTGACAGAGGGCCACGAGACTTCGACCAGCGCGCAAAATTGGAGGCTCTAGACCCTTCCAGAGCCGAGATATCGGATGTCAAAGTTTTGACCCGAAAAAAAAAAACATAAGGGGTAACACTGTCGTTTTTGGCCGAAATTTTGACCCCCTCCGATCTTCTTGAAACTCTGGATTCTGACAGAGGGCCACGAGACTTCGACCAGCGCGCAAAAATGGAGGCTCTAGACCCTTCCAGAGCCGAGATATCGGATGTCAAAGTTTTGACCTGAAAAAAAAACATAAGGGGTAACACTGTCGTTTTTGGCCGAAATTTTGACCCCCTCCGATCTTCTTGAAACTCTGGATTCTGACAGAGGGCCACGAGACTTCGACCAGCGCGCAAAAATGGAGGCTCTAGACCCTTCCAGAGCCGAGATATCGGATGTCAAAGTTTTGACCCGAAAAAAAAAACATAAGGGGTAACACTGTCATTTTTGGCCGAAATTTTGACCCCCTCCGATCTTCTTGAAACTCTGGATTCTGACAGAGGGCCACGAGACTTCGACCAGCGCGCAAAAATGGAGGCTCTAGACCCTTCCAGAGCCGAGATATCGGATGTCAAAGTTTTAACCTGAAAAAATAAAACATAAGGGGTAACACTGTCGTTTTTGGCCGAAATTTTGACCCCCTCCGATCTTCTTGAAACTCTGGATTCTGACAGAGGGCCACGAGACTTCGACCAGCGTGCAAAAATGGAGGCTCTAGACCCTTCCAGAGCCGAGATATCGGATGTCAAAGTTTTGACCTGAAAAAAAAACATAAGGGGTAACACTGTCATTTTTGGCCGAAATTTTGACCCCCTCCGATCTTCTTGAAACTCTGGATTCTGACAGAGGGCCACGAGACTTCGACCAGCGCGCAAAAATGGAGGCTCTAGACCCTTCCAGAGCCGAGATATCGGATGTCAAAGTTTTAACCTGAAAAAATAAAACATAAGGGGTAACACTGTCGTTTTTGGCCGAAATTTTGACCCCCTCCGATCTTCTTGAAACTCTGGATTCTGACAGAGGGCCACGAGACTTCGACCAGCGCGCAAAAATGGAGGCTCTAGACCCTTCCAGAGCCAAGATATCAGATGTCAAAGTTTTGACCCGAAAAAAAAACATAAGGGGTAACACTGTCGTTTTTGGCCGAAATTTTGACCCCCTCCGATCTTCTTGAAACTCTGGATTCTGACAGAGGGCCACGAGACTTCGACCAGCGCGCAAAAATGGAGGCTCTAGACCCTTCCAGAGCCGAGATATCGGATGTCAAAGTTTTGACCTGAAAAAAAAACATAAGGGGTAACACTGTCATTTTTGGCCGAAATTTTGACCCCCTCCGATCTTCTTGAAACTCTGGATTCTGACAGAGGGCCACGAGACTTCGACCAGCGCGCAAAAATGGAGGCTCTAGACCCTTCCAGAGCCGAGATATCGGATGTCAAAGTTTTGACCCGAAAAAAAAACATAAGGGGTAACACTGTCGTTTTTGGCCGAAATTTTGACCCCCTCCGATCTTCTTGAAACTCTGGATTCTGACAGAGGGCCACGAGACTTCGACCAGCGCGCAAAAATGGAGGCTCTAGACCCTTCCAGAGCCGAGATATCGGATGTCAAAGTTTTGACCTGAAAAAAAAACATAAGGGGTAACACTGTCATTTTTGGCCGAAATTTTGACCCCCTCCGATCTTCTTGAAACTCTGGATTCTGACAGAGGGCCACGAGACTTCGACCAGCGCGCAAAAATGGAGGCTCTAGACCCTTCCAGAGCCGAGATATCGGATGTCAAAGTTTTGACCCGAAAAAAAAACATAAGGGGTAACACTGTCGTTTTTGGCCGAAATTTTGACCCCCTCCGATCTTCTTGAAACTCTGGATTCTGACAGAGGGCCACGAGACTTCGACCAGCGCGCAAAAATGGAGGCTCTAGACCCTTCCAGAGCCGAGATATCGGATGTCAAAGTTTTGACCTGAAAAAAAAACATAAGGGGTAACACTGTCGTTTTTGGCCGAAATTTTGACCCCCTCCAATCTTCTTGAAACTCTGGATTCTGACAGAGGGCCACGAGACTTCGACCAGCGTGCAAAAATGGAGGCTCTAGACCCTTCCAGAGCCGAGATATTGGATGTCAAAGTTTTGACCTGAAAAAAAAAACATAAGGGGTAACACTGTCGTTTTTGGCCGAAATTTTGACCCCCTCCGATCTTCTTGAAACTCTGGATTCTGACAGAGGGCCACGAGACTTCGACCAGCGCGCAAAAATGGAGGCTCTAGACCCTTCCAGAGCCAAGATATCAGATGTCAAAGTTTTGACCCGAAAAAAAAACATAAGGGGTAACACTGTCGTTTTTGGCCGAAATTTTGACCCCCTCCGATCTTCTTGAAACTCTGGATTCTGACAGAGGGCCACGAGACTTCGACCAGCGCGCAAAAATGGAGGCTCTAGACCCTTCCAGAGCCGAGATATCGGATGTCAAAGTTTTGACCTGAAAAAAAAACATAAGGGGTAACACTGTCGTTTTTGGCCGAAATTTTGACCCCCTCCGATCTTCTTGAAACTCTGGATTCTGACAGAGGGCCACGAGACTTCGACCAGCGCGCAAAAATGGAGGCTCTAGACCCTTCCAGAGCCGAGATATCGGATTTCAAAGTTTTGACCTGAAATAAAAACATAAGGGGTAACACTGTCGTTTTTGGCCGAAATTTTGACCCCCTCCGATCTTCTTGAAACTCTGGATTCTGACAGAGGGCCACGAGACTTCGACCAGCGCGCAAAAATGGAGGCTCTAGACCCTTCCAGAGCCGAGATATTGGATGTCAAAGTTTTGACCTGAAAAAAAAAACATAAGGGGTAACACTGTCGTTTTTGGCCGAAATTTTGACCCCCTCCGATCTTCTTGAAACTCTGGATTCTTACAGAGGGCCACGAGACTTCGACCAGCGCGCAAAAATGGAGGCTCTAGACCCTTCCAGAGCCGAGATAGCGGATGTCAAAGTTTTGACCTGAAAAAAAAACATAAGGGGTAACACTGTCGTTTTTGGCCGAAATTTTGACCCCCTCCGATCTTCTTGAAACTCTGGATTCTGACAGAGGGCCACGAGACTTCGACCAGCGCGCAAAAATGGAGGCTCTAGACCCTTCCAGAGCCGAGATATCGGATTTCAAAGTTTTGACCTGAAATAAAAACATAAGGGGTAACACTGTCGTTTTTGGCCGAAATTTTGACCCCCTCCGATCTTCTTGAAACTCTGGATTCTGACAGAGGGCCACGAGACTTCGACCAGCGCGCAAAAATGGAGGCTCTAGACCCTTCCAGAGCCGAGATATTGGATGTCAAAGTTTTGACCTGAAAAAAAAAACATAAGGGGTAACACTGTCGTTTTTGGCCGAAATTTTGACCCCCTCCGATCTTCTTGAAACTCTGGATTCTGACAGAGGGCCACGAGACTTCGACCAGCGCGCAAAATTGGAGGCTCTAGACCCTTCCAGAGCCGAGATATCGGATGTCAAAGTTTTGACCCGAAAAAAAAAAACATAAGGGGTAACACTGTCGTTTTTGGCCGAAATTTTGACCCCCTCCGATCTTCTTGAAACTCTGGATTCTGACAGAGGGCCACGAGACTTCGACCAGCGCGCAAAAATGGAGGCTCTAGACCCTTCCAGAGCCGAGATATCGGATGTCAAAGTTTTGACCTGAAAAAAAAACATAAGGGGTAACACTGTCATTTTTGGCCGAAATTTTGACCCCCTCCGATCTTCTTGAAACTCTGGATTCTGACAGAGGGCCGCGAGACTTCGACCAGCGCGCAAAAATGGAGGCTCTAGACCCTTCCAGAGCCGAGATATCGGATGTCAAAGTTTTAACCTGAAAAAATAAAACATAAGGGGTAACACTGTCGTTTTTGGCCGAAATTTTGACCCCCTCCGATCTTCTTGAAACTCTGGATTCTGACAGAGGGCCACGAGACTTCGACCAGCGCGCAAAAATGGAGGCTCTAGACCCTTCCAGAGCCAAGATATCAGATGTCAAAGTTTTGACCCGAAAAAAAAACATAAGGGGTAACACTGTCGTTTTTGGCCGAAATTTTGACCCCCTCCGATCTTCTTGAAACTCTGGATTCTGACAGAGGGCCACGAGACTTCGACCAGCGCGCAAAAATGGAGGCTCTAGACCCTTCCAGAGCCGAGATATCGGATGTCAAAGTTTTGACCTGAAAAAAAAACATAAGGGGTAACACTGTCGTTTTTGGCCGAAATTTTGACCCCCTCCGATCTTCTTGAAACTCTGGATTCTGACAGAGGGCCACGAGACTTCGACCAGCGCGCAAAAATGGAGGCTCTAGACCCTTCCAGAGCCGAGATATCGGATTTCAAAGTTTTGACCTGAAATAAAAACATAAGGGGTAACACTGTCGTTTTTGGCCGAAATTTTGACCCCCTCCGATCTTCTTGAAACTCTGGATTCTGACAGAGGGCCACGAGACTTCGACCAGCGCGCAAAAATGGAGGCTCTAGACCCTTCCAGAGCCGAGATATTGGATGTCAAAGTTTTGACCTGAAAAAAAAAACATAAGGGGTAACACTGTCGTTTTTGGCCGAAATTTTGACCCCCTCCGATCTTCTTGAAACTCTGGATTCTGACAGAGGGCCACGAGACTTCGACCAGCGCGCAAAATTGGAGGCTCTAGACCCTTCCAGAGCCGAGATATCGGATGTCAAAGTTTTGACCCGAAAAAAAAAACATAAGGGGTAACACTGTCGTTTTTGGCCGAAATTTTGACCCCCTCCGATCTTCTTGAAACTCTGGATTCTGACAGAGGGCCACGAGACTTCGACCAGCGCGCAAAAATGGAGGCTCTAGACCCTTCCAGAGCCGAGATATCGGATGTCAAAGTTTTGACCTGAAAAAAAAACATAAGGGGTAACACTGTCGTTTTTGGCCGAAATTTTGACCCCCTCCGATCTTCTTGAAACTCTGGATTCTGACAGAGGGCCACAAGACTTCGACCAGCGCGCAAAAATGGAGGCTCTAGACCCTTCCAGAGCCGAGATATCGGATGTCAAAGTTTTGACCCGAAAAAAAAAACATAAGGGGTAACACTGTCGTTTTTGGCCGAAATTTTGACCCCCTCCGATCTTCTTGAAACTCTGGATTCTGACAGAGGGCCACGAGACTTCGACCAGCGCGCAAAAATGGAGGCTCTAGACCCTTCCAGAGCCGAGATATCGGATGTCAAAGTTTTGACCTGAAAAAAAAAACATAAGGGGTAACACTGTTGTTTTTGGCCGAAATTTTGACCCCCTCCAATCTTCTTGAAACTCTGGATTCTGACAGAGGGCCACGAGACTTCGACCAGCGCGCAAAAATGGAGGCTCTAGACCCTTCCAGAGCCGAGATATCGGATGTCAAAGTTTTGACCCGAAAAAAAAACATAAGGGGTAACACTGTCGTTTTTGGCCGAAATTTTGACCCCCTCCGATCTTCTTGAAACTCTGGATTCTGACAGAGGGCCACGAGACTTCGACCAGCGCGCAAAAATGGAGGCTCTAGACCCTTCCAGAGCCGAGATATCGGATGTCAAAGTTTTGACCTGAAAAAAAAACATAAGGGGTAACACTGTCATTTTTGGCCGAAATTTTGACCCCCTCCGATCTTCTTGAAACTCTGGATTCTGACAGAGGGCCACGAGACTTCGACCAGCGCGCAAAAATGGAGGCTCTAGACCCTTCCAGAGCCGAGATATCGGATGTCAAAGTTTTAACCTGAAAAAATAAAACATAAGGGGTAACACTGTCGTTTTTGGCCGAAATTTTGACCCCCTCCGATCTTCTTGAAACTCTGGATTCTGACAGAGGGCCACGAGACTTCGACCAGCGCGCAAAAATGGAGGCTCTAGACCCTTCCAGAGCCAAGATATCAGATGTCAAAGTTTTGACCCGAAAAAAAAACATAAGGGGTAACACTGTCGTTTTTGGCCGAAATTTTGACCCCCTCCGATCTTCTTGAAACTCTGGATTCTGACAGAGGGCCACGAGACTTCGACCAGCGCGCAAAAATGGAGGCTCTAGACCCTTCCAGAGCCGAGATATCGGATGTCAAAGTTTTGACCTGAAAAAAAAACATAAGGGGTAACACTGTCGTTTTTGGCCGAAATTTTGACCCCCTCCGATCTTCTTGAAACTCTGGATTCTGACAGAGGGCCACGAGACTTCGACCAGCGTGCAAAAATGGAGGCTCTAGACCCTTCCAGAGCCGAGTTATCGGATGTCAAAGTTTTAACCTGAAAAAATAAAACATAAGGGGTAACACTGTCGTTTTTGGCCGAAATTTTGACCCCCTCCGATCTTCTTGAAACTCTGGATTCTGACAGAGGGCCACGAGACTTCGACCAGCGCGCAAAAATGGAGGCTCTAGACCCTTCCAGAGCCAAGATATCAGATGTCAAAGTTTTGACCCGAAAAAAAAACATAAGGGGTAACACTGTCGTTTTTGGCCGAAATTTTGACCCCCTCCGATCTTCTTGAAACTCTGGATTCTGACAGAGGGCCACGAGACTTCGACCAGCGCGCAAAAATGGAGGCTCTAGACCCTTCCAGAGCCGAGATATCGGATGTCAAAGTTTTGACCCGAAAAAAAAACATAAGGGGTAACACTGTCGTTTTTGGCCGAAATTTTGACCCCCTCCGATCTTCTTGAAACTCTGGATTCTGACAGAGGGCCACGAGACTTCGACCAGCGCGCAAAAATGGAGGCTCTAGACCCTTCCAGAGCCGAGATATCGGATTTCAAAGTTTTGACCTGAAATAAAAACATAAGGGGTAACACTGTCGTTTTTGGCCGAAATTTTGACCCCCTCCGATCTTCTTGAAACTCTGGATTCTGACAGAGGGCCACGAGACTTCGACCAGCGCGCAAAAATGGAGGCTCTAGACCCTTCCAGAGCCGAGATATTGGATGTCAAAGTTTTGACCTGAAAAAAAAAACATAAGGGGTAACACTGTCGTTTTTGGCCGAAATTTTGACCCCCTCCGATCTTCTTGAAACTCTGGATTCTGACAGAGGGCCACGAGACTTCGACCAGCGCGCAAAAATGGAGGCTCTAGACCCTTCCAGAGCCGAGATATCGGATGTCAAAGTTTTGACCTGAAAAAAAAACATAAGGGGTAACACTGTCATTTTTGGCCGAAATTTTGACCCCCTCCGATCTTCTTGAAACTCTGGATTCTGACAGAGGGCCACGAGACTTCGACCAGCGCGCAAAAATGGAGGCTCTAGACCCTTCCAGAGCCGAGATATCGGATGTCAAAGTTTTAATCTGAAAAAATAAAACATAAGGGGTAACACTGTCGTTTTTGGCCGAAATTTTGACCCCCTCCGATCTTCTTGAAACTCTGGATTCTGACAGAGGGCCACGAGACTTCGACCAGCGCGCAAAAATGGAGGCTCTAGACCCTTCCAGAGCCAAGATATCAGATGTCAAAGATTTGACCCGAAAAAAAAACATAAGGGGTAACACTGTCGTTTTTGGCCGAAATTTTGACCCCCTCCGATCTTCTTGAAACTCTGGATTCTGACAGAGGGCCACGAGACTTCGACCAGCGTGCAAAAATGGAGGCTCTAGACCCTTCCAGAGCCGAGATATCGGATGTCAAAGTTTTGACCTGAAAAAAAAACATAAGGGGTAACACTGTCGTTTTTGGCCGAAATTTTGACCCCCTCCGATCTTCTTGAAACTCTGGATTCTGACAGAGGGCCACGAGACTTCGACCAGCGTGCAAAAATGGAGGCTCTAGACCCTTCCAGAGCCGAGTTATCGGATGTCAAAGTTTTAACCTGAAAAAATAAAACATAAGGGGTAACACTGTCGTTTTTGGCCGAAATTTTGACCCCCTCCGATCTTCTTGAAACTCTGGATTCTGACAGAGGGCCACGAGACTTCGACCAGCGCGCAAAAATGGAGGCTCTAGACCCTTCCAGAGCCAAGATATCAGATGTCAAAGTTTTGACCCGAAAAAAAAACATAAGGGGTAACACTGTCGTTTTTGGCCGAAATTTTGACCCCCTCCGATCTTCTTGAAACTCTGGATTCTGACAGAGGGCCACGAGACTTCGACCAGCGCGCAAAAATGGAGGCTCTAGACCCTTCCAGAGCCGAGATATCGGATGTCAAAGTTTTGACCCGAAAAAAAAACATAAGGGGTAACACTGTCGTTTTTGGCCGAAATTTTGACCCCCTCCGATCTTCTTGAAACTCTGGATTCTGACAGAGGGCCACGAGACTTCGACCAGCGCGCAAAAATGGAGGCTCTAGACCCTTCCAGAGCCGAGATATCGGATTTCAAAGTTTTGACCTGAAATAAAAACATAAGGGGTAACACTGTCGTTTTTGGCCGAAATTTTGACCCCCTCCGATCTTCTTGAAACTCTGGATTCTGACAGAGGGCCACGAGACTTCGACCAGCGCGCAAAAATGGAGGCTCTAGACCCTTTCCAGAGCCGAGATATTGGATGTCAAAGTTTTGACCTGAAAAAAAAACATAAGGGGTAACACTGTCGTTTTTGGCCGAAATTTTGACCCCCTCCGATCTTCTTGAAACTCTGGATTCTGACAGAGGGCCACGAGACTTCGACCAGCGCGCAAAAATGGAGGCTCTAGACCCTTCCAGAGCCGAGATATCGGATGTCAAAGTTTTGACCTGAAAAAAAAACATAAGGGGTAACACTGTCATTTTTGGCCGAAATTTTGACCCCCTCCGATCTTCTTGAAACTCTGGATTCTGACAGAGGGCCACGAGACTTCGACCAGCGCGCAAAAATGGAGGCTCTAGACCCTTCCAGAGCCGAGATATCGGATGTCAAAGTTTTAATCTGAAAAAATAAAACATAAGGGGTAACACTGTCGTTTTTGGCCGAAATTTTGACCCCCTCCGATCTTCTTGAAACTCTGGATTCTGACAGAGGGCCACGAGACTTCGACCAGCGCGCAAAAATGGAGGCTCTAGACCCTTCCAGAGCCAAGATATCAGATGTCAAAGATTTGACCCGAAAAAAAAACATAAGGGGTAACACTGTCGTTTTTGGCCGAAATTTTGACCCCCTCCGATCTTCTTGAAACTCTGGATTCTGACAGAGGGCCACGAGACTTCGACCAGCGTGCAAAAATGGAGGCTCTAGACCCTTCCAGAGCCGAGATATCGGATGTCAAAGTTTTAACCTGAAAAAATAAAACATAAGGGGTAACACTGTCGTTTTTGGCCGAAATTTTGACCCCCTCCGATCTTCTTGAAACTCTGGATTCTGACAGAGGGCCACGAGACTTCGACCAGCGCGCAAAAATGGAGGCTCTAGACCCTTCCAGAGCCAAGATATCAGATGTCAAAGTTTTGACCCGAAAAAAAAACATAAGGGGTAACACTGTCGTTTTTGGCCGAAATTTTGACCCCCTCCGATCTTCTTGAAACTCTGGATTCTGACAGAGGGCCACGAGACTTCGACCAGCGCGCAAAAATGGAGGCTCTAGACCCTTCCAGAGCCGAGATATCGGATGTCAAAGTTTTGACCTGAAAAAAAAACATAAGGGGTAACACTGTCGTTTTTGGCCGAAATTTTGACCCCCTCCGATCTTCTTGAAACTCTGGATTCTGACAGAGGGCCACGAGACTTCGACCAGCGCGCAAAAATGGAGGCTCTAGACCCTTCCAGAGCCGAGATATCGGATTTCAAAGTTTTGACCTGAAATAAAAACATAAGGGGTAACACTGTCGTTTTTGGCCGAAATTTTGACCCCCTCCGATCTTCTTGAAACTCTGGATTCTGACAGAGGGCCACGAGACTTCGACCAGCGCGCAAAAATGGAGGCTCTAGACCCTTCCAGAGCCGAGATATTGGATGTCAAAGTTTTGACCTGAAAAAAAAAACATAAGGGGTAACACTGTCGTTTTTGGCCGAAATTTTGACCCCCTCCGATCTTCTTGAAACTCTGGATTCTGACAGAGGGCCACGAGACTTCGACCAGCGCGCAAAATTGGAGGCTCTAGACCCTTCCAGAGCCGAGATATCGGATGTCAAAGTTTTGACCCGAAAAAAAAAAACATAAGGGGTAACACTGTCGTTTTTGGCCGAAATTTTGACCCCCTCCGATCTTCTTGAAACTCTGGATTCTGACAGAGGGCCACGAGACTTCGACCAGCGCGCAAAAATGGAGGCTCTAGACCCTTCCAGAGCCGAGATATCGGATGTCAAAGTTTTGACCTGAAAAAAAAACATAAGGGGTAACACTGTCGTTTTTGGCCGAAATTTTGACCCCCTCCGATCTTCTTGAAACTCTGGATTCTGACAGAGGGCCACAAGACTTCGACCAGCGCGCAAAAATGGAGGCTCTAGACCCTTCCAGAGCCGAGATATCGGATGTCAAAGTTTTGACCCGAAAAAAAAAACATAAGGGGTAACACTGTCGTTTTTGGCCGAAATTTTGACCCCCTCCGATCTTCTTGAAACTCTGGATTCTGACAGAGGGCCACGAGACTTCGACCAGCGCGCAAAAATGGAGGCTCTAGACCCTTCCAGAGCCGAGATATCGGATGTCAAAGTTTTGACCTGAAAAAAAAAACATAAGGGGTAACACTGTTGTTTTTGGCCGAAATTTTGACCCCCTCCAATCTTCTTGAAACTCTGGATTCTGACAGAGGGCCACGAGACTTCGACCAGCGCGCAAAAATGGAGGCTCTAGACCCTTCCAGAGCCAAGATATCAGATGTCAAAGTTTTGACCCGAAAAAAAAACATAAGGGGTAACACTGTCGTTTTTGGCCGAAATTTTGACCCCCTCCGATCTTCTTGAAACTCTGGATTCTGACAGAGGGCCACGAGACTTCGACCAGCGCGCAAAAATGGAGGCTCTAGACCCTTCCAGAGCCGAGATATCGGATGTCAAAGTTTTGACCTGAAAAAAAAACATAAGGGGTAACACTGTCGTTTTTGGCCGAAATTTTGACCCCCTCCGATCTTCTTGAAACTCTGGATTCTGACAGAGGGCCACGAGACTTCGACCAGCGCGCAAAAATGGAGGCTCTAGACCCTTCCAGAGCCGAGATATCGGATTTCAAAGTTTTGACCTGAAATAAAAACATAAGGGGTAACACTGTCGTTTTTGGCCGAAATTTTGACCCCCTCCGATCTTCTTGAAACTCTGGATTCTGACAGAGGGCCACGAGACTTCGACCAGCGCGCAAAAATGGAGGCTCTAGACCCTTCCAGAGCCGAGATATTGGATGTCAAAGTTTTGACCTGAAAAAAAAAACATAAGGGGTAACACTGTCGTTTTTGGCCGAAATTTTGACCCCCTCCGATCTTCTTGAAACTCTGGATTCTGACAGAGGGCCACGAGACTTCGACCAGCGCGCAAAATTGGAGGCTCTAGACCCTTCCAGAGCCGAGATATCGGATGTCAAAGTTTTGACCCGAAAAAAAAAAACATAAGGGGTAACACTGTCGTTTTTGGCCGAAATTTTGACCCCCTCCGATCTTCTTGAAACTCTGGATTCTGACAGAGGGCCACGAGACTTCGACCAGCGCGCAAAAATGGAGGCTCTAGACCCTTCCAGAGCCGAGATATCGGATGTCAAAGTTTTGACCTGAAAAAAAAACATAAGGGGTAACACTGTCGTTTTTGGCCGAAATTTTGACCCCCTCCGATCTTCTTGAAACTCTGGATTCTGACAGAGGGCCACGAGACTTCGACCAGCGCGCAAAAATGGAGGCTCTAGACCCTTCCAGAGCCGAGATATCGGATGTCAAAGTTTTGACCTGAAAAAAAAACATAAGGGGTAACACTGTCGTTTTTGGCCGAAATTTTGACCCCCTCCGATCTTCTTGAAACTCTGGATTCTGACAGAGGGCCACGAGACTTCGACCAGCGCGCAAAAATGGAGGCTCTAGACCCTTCCAGAGCCGAGATATCGGATTTCAAAGTTTTGACCTGAAATAAAAACATAAGGGGTAACACTGTCGTTTTTGGCCGAAATTTTGACCCCCTCCGATCTTCTTGAAACTCTGGATTCTGACAGAGGGCCACGAGACTTCGACCAGCGCGCAAAAATGGAGGCTCTAGACCCTTCCAGAGCCGAGATATTGGATGTCAAAGTTTTGACCTGAAAAAAAAAACATAAGGGGTAACACTGTTGTTTTTGGCCGAAATTTTGACCCCCTCCAATCTTCTTGAAACTCTGGATTCTGACAGAGGGCCACGAGACTTCGACCAGCGCGCAAAAATGGAGGCTCTAGACCCTTCCAGAGCCGAGATATCGGATGTCAAAGTTTTGACCCGAAAAAAAAACATAAGGGGTAACACTGTCGTTTTTGGCCGAAATTTTGACCCCCTCCGATCTTCTTGAAACTCTGGATTCTGACAGAGGGCCACGAGACTTCGACCAGCGCGCAAAAATGGAGGCTCTAGACCCTTCCAGAGCCGAGATATCGGATGTCAAAGTTTTGACCTGAAAAAAAAACATAAGGGGTAACACTGTCATTTTTGGCCGAAATTTTGACCCCCTCCGATCTTCTTGAAACTCTGGATTCTGACAGAGGGCCACGAGACTTCGACCAGCGCGCAAAAATGGAGGCTCTAGACCCTTCCAGAGCCGAGATATCGGATGTCAAAGTTTTAACCTGAAAAAATAAAACATAAGGGGTAACACTGTCGTTTTTGGCCGAAATTTTGACCCCCTCCGATCTTCTTGAAACTCTGGATTCTGACAGAGGGCCACGAGACTTCGACCAGCGCGCAAAAATGGAGGCTCTAGACCCTTCCAGAGCCAAGATATCAGATGTCAAAGTTTTGACCCGAAAAAAAAACATAAGGGGTAACACTGTCGTTTTTGGCCGAAATTTTGACCCCCTCCGATCTTCTTGAAACTCTGGATTCTGACAGAGGGCCACGAGACTTCGACCAGCGCGCAAAAATGGAGGCTCTAGACCCTTCCAGAGCCGAGATATCGGATGTCAAAGTTTTGACCCGAAAAAAAAACATAAGGGGTAACACTGTCGTTTTTGGCCGAAATTTTGACCCCCTCCGATCTTCTTGAAACTCTGGATTCTGACAGAGGGCCACGAGACTTCGACCAGCGCGCAAAAATGGAGGCTCTAGACCCTTCCCGAGCCGAGATATCGGATGTCAAAGTTTTGACCTGAAAAAAAAACATAAGGGGTAACACTGTCGTTTTTGGCCGATTTTGACCCCCTCCGATCTTCTTGAAACTCTGGATTCTGACAGAGGGCCACGAGACTTCGACCAGCGCGCAAAAATGGAGGCTCTAGACCCTTCCAGAGCCAAGATATCAGATGTCAAAGTTTTGACCCGAAAAAAAAACATAAGGGGTAACACTGTCGTTTTTGGCCGAAATTTTGACCCCCTCCGATCTTCTTGAAACTCTGGATTCTGACAGAGGGCCACGAGACTTCGACCAGCGCGCAAAAATGGAGGCTCTAGACCCTTCCAGAGCCGAGATATCGGATGTCAAAGTTTTGACCTGAAAAAAAAACATAAGGGGTAACACTGTCGTTTTTGGCCGAAATTTTGACCCCCTCCGATCTTCTTGAAACTCTGGATTCTGACAGAGGGCCACGAGACTTCGACCAGCGCGCAAAAATGGAGGCTCTAGACCCTTCCAGA